>JAKSZP010015966.1:0-142842 GCA_022478985.1 Massospora cicadina | reverse complement strand
CAATTTTTCCCAACTTCCTGAAGCCCGCATTCAAGCAGAATGCCACTTTTCAGATTTTGCTGAAGCTGTCTACCAAGCTGATCTTGAGGATAGTAACCAATTTTTCTTTCACCTCCACCCACATCACGCTGATGCCCCAACACCCTGGCTCCCCGCTTTTGTCTATTTCTGCAACAACTTCAGTGATGCTGACCAGCTGAATATGTCTGTAGAAGAGCTCCCTACCCCCCTCACCCTCAGCCATGGCGGGTTAGTGGTATTCTGCTCTTCACCTGGTTGAAGATTTTATTTTGGGTTTTTGATTGGTTTTTGGATTTTTTTTGATCCGTTCAAATCTTTTGTTTGGTTCTTTTGCTCATGGAAAATTTGTAATGTCCATCCCCTGCTCAGCATACCTCAAATAAAAATTTAAATTTTTGTTAAAAAATTAAAAATTTGACTATGAGACTGATACAAACCCTTTGATCCCCATCAGTTTATTTAATTTGGGTATGATAAAAGATGTAAAGTTAGTTCTATTATCATTTAAATTACTGGTTTTCTTTTCACTTGGAGTGACTTTTGAGCGATTTTGATTAAAAGATAAACCAAGAGCCTAACTAGCCTACACTGACATCCCCAGCTCACTTATCAATGACCTAAGATTCTCCACCAGCTGCCCCATGAGGGCACCGGTGAAACCTCACTCAGCGGTTTCCATCCGGTGGTAAAATGCATTTGGACTGTCTCATCCAGTCCCACCAACACATTGGGTAAGATCATTCCGCCCAATGATCTTGCCATCCACCTGGAACATGCCCACGCAGTGCCTCACAGCCACTTGTTCTCCCCCAATCCCAGCTGCATTTCAGTCTTTGAGTCAGATATGGGAAATTATTCTAATATTCAGAGAAAGCCATTATTGACTTGCCCAGGCAGTGATTCTGTCAGCCAGATTTATAGATTTCCGCTCCTATAAGGGGTATTTTTGATCTAGGCTTCACATGTGAAATTGATGTTGCCACTACAGCCACAGTTCCCCTGGTTTTCCAAGGCACCACTATCCCCACAACGTGCACCTGGCTCCCCACCAGCATCACTATGGTGGTTCAGTTTTCAGGGTTGCCCAAACACTTTCCCCCTGCGGTGCTCCATCAGGAGTTGGTGGAAGTTTTGGCAGCGTATGGCTCCAATATCACCCTTCAGTTTGTGGTCCCCAATGGGGCCGCTCGGCTTTCTGGACCTTGGGCATTTGCCACAATTAGCCCAAATTTCAATAAAATTTTTTTAATTCCCCCCTGCGCCGTCATTCCCTCTGCCCCCGACCACCCATTCTGGACCCATATCAAGGGTGGCCTGACCATCTGCCAATTCTACTTTGAGTTGAATCACTCAAAGCATAAATGCCCCTCTCTTGATGCTTCAGCCAGACCTGCGTTGTCTCCATCTGGCCCCAGTGGGCCACACACCCAATTGTTTTTCAGTTTGGGGCACAATCCTTACCCCCCTTCCCCAAAGCCTGCTGCCACTATGGTGTTGCCAACTGCCAATCAGCCCCGTCCTCAGTCCAGTGCCATCTTAGCCTCAACCAATCAGGAATCATCTTGGACAACAGTTTGTTCCCATGTTATTCTTCAATCCTCAGCCACAGCCCATCAAATCATTATCCTCAATTGCCGGCATGACTTTAAATCCATGGACTTGTTTGGATGAAACCAATGAAATGGGCAATGCAATTAAAGACTCAAATATCAAAATTGAGAATTTATACAGTCACAGCACCCCATTCAGATCCCTCGGCATTTTTAAGCACACCAACTGAACGCCACAGTGTTCCACTCTGACCACCAGCTCGCTGTTGCTGCAGCAGAATTTCCAGCTAACACTGACATTTGTGAGTTAACTGACTCATCAGAAGCAATATTTGTCAAAGGTCTCACACCTCCCATTATAGCCCTGACCATAGCCCTGCATGGCAAACCTGACATCCTAAACCTCCAGAAACAAGTATATGCTGCCATCTAGAAAGTTGCTATTACTTGGCAGGCCAAGACAATAACAACCCGCACCACCACAGCTTTATTGTACCAGCTTCCTTCTAGCTGCCTTTATTTGGAAAACTGCTTTTCAAATACCTAGATGCAATTTTTGATGCAGGTAATTTTGATGACAAGCCGGCCATCAATCAACACGCTCCCCATGTCACTGATCACCCCACACCATTGCTCTCCTCCTTGGCCTGCACACTTGCCTTTGATATGGATTCTGATACTGAGGATGAGCAACCCAATCCCCTTCCCCTTCTGCCATGGTGGGTTGAGTAACTCGTCACTGTAGCACCTGGTTGGTTGTATTCTCATTTGGTTGTGTTTCAACTGCTCTTTTTGAGCAGTTAATCATTCTGTTTGAGTAGGGCAGTTTGTTCATTTTTTTAGCTCATCAAGCTTCAGTAATGTCCATCCCAGGGTTTGCATAATTTGAAACTTTTCAATATCATTCAAGAACACTTGGGGACAGCCATGCCAATATATCATTTGATCCAGAAAAATTATCATTATTCATTGCATTGACCCAAACCATAGCTTTGGTTTAAATCCATTGGGTCAGGTGATAAATTGCAACTAAGATTTATCACAGGCTTCCTGTGTTTGTACTAGAGGTCCCATGACATTGATTGATACTGTATGCCAGGCAAATCCTGGTTGCATTAACCAATATCCGGCCATATTTTTGTGTGTCTTGTAGAGCTGGCACTCTGTACAACAGGAAAGAAAATTCACTGTATCATAATTTAACAATTCAAAATATTATTGTTGGCAAATGCGCTCTAAAGTTTTCTTGAGGCCACCATGGCTGACAACTTTGTGAGCGGCAAAAATTATTTCTATTCGTTTAGATGGATTTGAGAAAGAAGCCTTTTATCAATCACTAGTTTGAATGACTGTCCTTTCTTTTGTTCTGTTCCCTCCATGAATTTTTTTAACGCCATTTGAACTTCTATTGGATTGTCCTCCAACTCTCGTTACACCATTCATTCAAATAGGTCATCAGCACAATATTGTACTGCAAGAATTTCTGGCACTCAGATTAATACATCAACGATTTTGGTTTTTCTCCCTAGCACAATGTTCACTTTCATAATCATACGCCTGCGATTTTAAGGCCCATCGTTCTTGTCTCCCTCCATGTTCTCTTATGCTATGCAACCCACAGAGAGATGCACGATTGGTTACAACTTTGAAATGCATCCCAAGAACATAAACACAAAATGCTTGCAAGAGTTGATAATTGAAAGACATTTATGCTCAGTGACTGTATAATTCCTTTCAGCCTTAGTTAAAGTACAGCTGACATATGACACTGGGTGCTCTTCACCTTATTCGTCCACTTGACTAAGTATGGTAAATATTGCCATGAGCGATGCATCTGAATTTATAATAAATGGTTGGTCAAAATTTGGGTATCTGAGTAAAGGGCTTTTCATCAAGTATTGCCAAAATTACTGTAATGCTCCTTGGGACATTTCATTTCAATTGAACCCTTTAAGATCCTTAAGCAGATGCAATAATGGATCTGCTATTTTTGCAAAGACCTTAATAAAGTTGTGATAATAACCGACCATTCCTAAAAAAACTTATGTATCACAAACACTTTTCAGCAACAACATACACTCAATAGCATCGAATTTTGTTTTTGAGGCTGTAATCCATCCAAGTTTTTAATGAAGCCCAAATATTCTAACTGCTACTTAAAGAAGTGACACTTTTGGGGCCTAATTTTAAGACTGGCAGCGGCTAATTTCTTAAATACTTCCTCTAAGTGTTGCAAGTGCTCTATGAATGTTTGACTAAATACATTAATATCATAAAGATAGATTAGAACAAGGACAATTTAAGTTCGCATAATATGGTATCCATAGCCTATTGAAAAGTTTCAGGACATTAGACAAGCCTTGAGGCATCCATGTAGGTTGGTAAAGCCCTTGTGCCATTATTATGTCACTCTTCTCCTGGTCTTCAGATGACATATCCATATGGCAAATCCCAAGATGAGGTCAATCACTAAAAAAATTAAGCCCCGCCTAACTAATACAATGCATCATCAATTTGTGGCAAAGGGTAAGAGCTTTTTTATGATCTTATTAAGAAAGCAATTACTAATTACAACTTGGTTTGACCCATCTTTCTTTTTGAAGATTAATGTCTGAATAGACCATGGTCTGGATGAAGGCACAAGCAATCTGTGCTCCAACAACTTTTCTAGTTCTTTGGTAGCTACTGCCTCAGCTGATCAGGACCTTTTAGTAGTTTATTTTTCTAATTGAGGCAGCTTCTCCAGTGTGATTTTATGGAGTACGTTTTCTGCACACCCTAGATGTGGTCATTTTGTTCAAAAAGAGTCCAATATCATTTGAATATAGCAACATTTCATTTTGCTGATCTTTGGTCAATCATGATAATTGTTCTCAAGCAATTAACATATAGATGCTTTACAGATTAATCCATTAATCCCATTTTATTTAAATCCCTAATTTCGTGGAAGAAATAAAGCTCTATTAGGGGATTAACTGGGTGAATGCAACTACTTGATTTCGCTTGATTACAATCAGCGTTTTTCCCAGATTGCTAAAAGAATAAGAATTTCCCCATGACCAAGAATTAGGATTCTTAGAGCTACCCAAGGTTCAATTCTCAATCTTCGCCAGGGAGCCTCAATTGCAACATATAATTGTTCAAAAATTTGAGTATTAGTCCAGTATTGACCACTGACTGCATCCCAGGTAGTAAGGTTAATTCTTTTTTACTTGGATTAGGATTTCTTGGTTTTCATTTATAAGTTTTGGTGAAGGCTGGATCTTTCTCCCAATTAGTTTATAATCAAAGATAATGATGCCATCCTTATACATCACACCTATAAAGTTAATACTCCAATTGGGGGGGTGCATCCCCCTTGCAATGATAGATCAATGGTAGCATCTGGCCTAAGATTGTTAGCGTTTTCTCCTCAAAGTCACACTTTTTTTATATTTCTGCATGAAGTCAGTGCCAATGAGAATTCCGTAATTCTGATTGGGTAGAACACTCGCTGGCTCAGACACAGCTATGGATCCAAAACAAAGGGGTAAGGCACTATAAGCCCCACAGGAAGTGGTAGGGTTGGGCCCAGCAGTACCATACTGCTTTTGATGTGCTATATCTGGAAAAACCTTTAGAAGTTTTACTAATTTAATAGACACAATATTGATTGGTACACCACTATCGATAATAGCACCTACTTCTACTGGTTAACAAAAATGTCAGCACAAGTACACTCAGAGTACTAGGAATTATTGTTTAATTATTGTATAAAGGCATGAGTTTCCAAATCTAGAGTGTGAATAATTTGCGCTGATGTATCAGGAAATGAATCCTTGATGATAGCAATAGGAATCAAAACGTTAATATCTTCCAACTTTGTTTTCAGCAATTCATCTTTATTGTCAGCATTTTGGGCCTTTTCCAACAGTTGATGAGTGTAGGGTTGAGCAACTTCTTATATAAGCTAGGGATTAATTGCATTTGGTTTTGATAGAGTTATTGTATGGATATTTGGTTATGTGCTCAGCTGGTGAGAATCATAAATAGATATATCTATAAACAGTAGGTGGTATCAATTTTGGTGAGCTTATCTAGGAAACTAAGCAATTGGCAGATCTAGATTGTTTCTCATCTAGACTGCAGCGCTTTTTCTCAACTTCTAATAGGTATTGTTTCCCAAACAAAGTTCATCTGATCCTTTTTATCTTAGGCCACAACTGGTCAGCTTAGTGTCCAGTATTTCCACACCTATTACAAGTGGTGCGTGGTGCATTACTGGGTCAATTCAGACCATCAGTTTTTTCCCCCATTCAATTGGAGAAATCCTTTATAGGCTTGGGATTCTTTGCCAAATTTAAAATTAAAAGGCAGTTGTTCTTTTTATTTTGATTTGGTGCATCATAAGTGGAGGCCAATTATTTCATTTGCTCCACCATTTGAAAATTAGTATTATTATTTTTGAAGGTTGACGCCATGGATCGGTGTAAATCCTGATATGGTTAGAACTCTGCCTTCATGGTGATGCAAGCATCAAAATTGCTCAGTTTGTTAGCTCCAGTCAAAATTTGCCCTTCTTCATAGAAACAGTCAGCGACTCCTCCTAAGGTTTCATTTTTTGTGATTGTATTCCCATGAGCTCCTTCTTTTAATTAGCCATTCGTTCAGGGCTGCCAATTTACTTCATAATTGCATTTTTCACCTCGTTATATAACTAATTTTCACCTTGCAAATTGGGTAATACCAAGCTTAGATAAGTGGTATCAAAACAATTGATATTGGTAACAGATATTTTGGCGATCACTGCAACCAAAAGTGGTCTTTTCAAGCAATCTGAAGAAAGCTGGGTCATTATAGAATGAAAGGGTTGCAAGTTTTAGGTGTTCCAAATTTATTGGTTTCCGCAGGATCATTTACAGGATGAGCAGCGTGGCTAGCCATTCTAGTGCTAGTTGGCGTGTTGTTTGGGGTCATTGCTGAAATGGCAGCATAGGCACTTGGCATATTTCATGTATGCTGAATGCTCCCTATATTGCTCTCATCATTGTATATGTCCTGGTCCACAATCTCAATTTTCACATTAATTCAGGTACATTGATGTTATTCCAATTATTCTACTTGTTTCTGGAGCTGACCATGCTTCTCCCATAATAGCTAACTTTTACCAGCTTCAGCTTTGATTGCTACTTTGAACAGGAGTAGATCCTTCTACACTTTAGAATATTTCTGCTCTAACTTTGATATTTTTCATAATTCATTATTAACTTCAGCGACAAGTTTGACATCTTCTTACACCTTGGTAACGTGATTCTATGATCTACATAAATTGGCATGAGCCACCAACATTAGAATAGTCTGATTCACACTCTAGACTCATTCCATAGCCGCTGAATCACACCCTGAACATAGGAAATGGTGGTATTATTTAAACAAGACTCAACTCCCCCTATAGTGAACACCAGTGTAAACTTTTTGGTAGTCTGCTTTTATTTAACTGAGGTAAGCTGACCAGAGGATTGACATTACCAAACTAAAAACTTAAACTAAAATAATGTAACTAATTGATTAAAACAAAACGCCCAAATGAGCGATTGAATGAACACAAAAACAAAAACAACCAACCAGGTGGGCAGCGAAGACTGCTTATCCTTCCATGACAGAAGAGGAGGGGGGATTTGGGGGCTCATCTTCAGCAGCAGCTATCTCTTTCCAGAGTAGGGTGCGTGTCAAGTCAGATAGCAAGGGCGTCATGGCATTGGCGGTAGGTGGTTTGATATCAATGATGATTAGACTTCCAATTAATTGCCAGCCATAAAAATGGCAGTAGGATATTTGGCTAAAGTTCTTTCGGCTTTAATGCAGGCGTCTGGTAGTTAAACAAACGTTGCATTGTTGGGTCAGATAATATAAGTTTTCGGATTCTATGCTACAGTTACCACATTCTGGATAGCGTTGGTGACATTTTTGTGTAATTCTTTTCCTGCTAATCTTGCTTTTTGAATTAAGTTTCTTGAAATAACAGGAAGTGGAATTCCTCCTGAGATTGCTGCAACTGATTTGGCGGCGCTTTGCAAAGGGATGGCAATCTAAGTGGCGGGTACTTCTACTGGAAGCTAATGGTCGCTATGGATTGGTTCAGCATTTGGCTTTGGGTAATATAAGCGAGGGGGGAATTCTGAATCCCATTTTGCACTACAGAACAGTTCAACTTTCAGTGATGGTTCTACAATTATATTACCTAATTTGTCAATTTCATCCAAAAACTCCCATAAGTTCTGGTTGAATTGAGGTATTGGTATATGGTTGAGGTTTGGTTGATTAATTGGAGGAAGCATGGGTTTAAACTGTGGTCCAAAATGGTGCTTTATTGGTAGGATCATGTTTGGCACTGGGGCAGGTGGGGTCTGATTGTTGGCTGCAGGTGCAGCTGCAGAAACAGGCTTTGGAGTAGGGGGAGGTAGGTTTGTACCCCATGCAAGAATTGGCATGGGGTGGGCAGCTGATTGGTGGCCATTGAAGAACTATCAGCGCTGTCAGAAGCTGCTAGATATGGGCACTTGCATTTCGAATGGTCTAACTCAAAACAGGATGGAAAATTGTCCTTCTGCCCTCGATGCAGGCCCATAATGGATGATTGGGGCAGATGGGATAGCGGCGCAAGGGGGAATCAATTGGGCAATTTTGTTTGTTTCAGGGCTGATCATGGCATACGCGTAAGGCCCAGCAAGGCGTGTGGGCCCATTTGGGACCACATATTGCAAGATGGGTTTGAAGCCATACTCTGCCAAACATTCCATCAGCTCCTTGTGGAACACCTCAGGGGGAAGGTGAACAGGCAAACCAGCAAACTGAACCACCCAAAGTGTTGTCCACTGGGAGCCAGGTCAGAGTTGTTGGGAAAGGTGAATCCTGGAAGACCAGGGGCACCGTTGCTGCAGTGGCAGCATCAGCTTCACAAGTGAAGCTGAGATCAAAATACCCCTTATAGGGGCGAAAGTCAAGAAAACAGGCGAGTGTCATCACCACCTGAGCCATTTAAATAATAGCTTGGTCATTGTATGGGAAAAGTTTCCCCATATTAGACCCTAAGGCTGAAACATATGTTGCTCCGAGGGAGCATCAGGAGGCGGAGGGGCACCGCTTGGGTTTGAGTGAGGTGGGCATCAAGATCCTTGGGATGAACAAATCATCCAAGGGGTTTGGTGTGATTGGGCGAGCCAGTCCAAGCACGTTTTCCTGTTGGACAGAAAATGGTGGGGGAGTTTTGCCGCTGCCCCACACTGGGGCAGCCAGCGGGGAATCCAATAATATTGGAGTGTAACTATGTCAGGTTATTAAGTTTTTTTATTAACTGTATAATTTGCTTGGAAAGTTACTTGAGCGGAAAGAGAGTTCTTTTTTGTAGTCTATTGCACAGGTTGGTTGTGAACATAATAAAAGCATTAGCTGTATGGTGACAAATAGTGGCTTAAGTCTTGATATAAGTGGCAACAAATCCACTCTGTTAACTGTAATTTGAGAAAAACAACTAGTGACTTTTGTTCCCTTCATTCTTCAATTTAGAAGTATATATACTAGATATATATCAGTTGAATTCTGTATTTTATTATAAAAATTCTAGGGCTTTCTATAGGCACAAAGCGGACAACTTTTCAGATAATTCTTTGAAAATTAATTGATTAGTCTCTATTAACTTTTGACGCTTAGGGTTAACTTCCAAATGATGGTGAATTCCTTCATCTTAGTTAATCCTCATCAGTGAACCTTCCACAGATCAGCAGCCATCACCTTGTGTTAGGAACCGCACACAGATGGTCTGGGGGATGTGTTATCTGATTATGACTACTAACAACTTCTTACTCAAGAATTAAAACGCTTTGGTATCTTCATAAAAACGATCCTAATCATTCAGCGCCACTGTTTAAAAGATCTATTATGGCAATCTGACTATCAGCATTCAATTCATCATCAAATTGCTCATTTAGCATTGTTGGGGATGATCCCCAACGAACTATTTATCAAAACCAATTTTCAGATTGTATCCTTTAGTTAATTATGACTAATAATTTAGTCAGCAACCATCACATACAATCGATTGCTTTTAACAACCTTCAGAATTCTAATTGGCAAGAAAAATAGATACTTTGGTCTGCTGAATTTCCAACAGGTGGTCAACTGTGTTATCTGTTCCTATGAAAAGTAAGACCACTCTGGCAAAATGGGCTGCTGAATCCCTTGCAGCAGGACAAGGGCCCTGGATCTCTGTCTCAGAATTTTGTTTAAATTCCATACTCCAATGGCTAAAATTCTGTAATGGTATTCATCAACCTTTTTACCAAGTCTAATTTAGTTATTTTCCGCCGCTCGCTCAGAAACAGCAGTGGAGTTAGCAACTTTATCTGTTAGCCATGTATTCTCCAAATTTGGTCTCCACAATAGATCATGAGCCACTGGGGCCCCGGTTCACTGACAAGTTTGAAATTAACTCTTAGCCTTTTATAAATCGAACCCTGCAGATCCACTGCCTATCACCCCAATCTGATGGGAAAAATGAAAGGGGAAATCAAGCAATTAAGCACACTTGAGCTGCACTTGAGCTGCAATGCATCTGCTTCCCAGGACAACTGGCCACCGTTCTACCCTGGTACAGCTTGACTACAATATAATCACGCTCTAATCCAATAGGGTTTCCCCTCTGCGACTGTCAAATTGTCTTAGGGCGCTAAAATTCAGGTGCATAGGATAAACACACAGGCTAAAAGGTGGTTTTTAAAAACTTTAACGTCGGAAAACCCTCACAAAAACAAGCCTTATCAACAGAAAAAGGGTTTTGTAAACAACACTAGAGGAGCACAATGTAGTATCTAATACTGTCATGTATAAACAGTTTTTTATAATAATCTTTATTATAAGCCAGTTTCAGGTTATGTATAAAAAGTCATCCGCTAAATAACAATTCTGAATACATATGCTCTTTTGCTTTATAGGGTTCTTATTTGTGAAGATTCTGGCTACTAAGCAACACTTAAGAATGTGAAAATAGAGGTGAATATTTAAATTAGGGTAAGGAAGCCGATTCTTAGTGCTTAGGATATTCCCATGATAACAATACACCAATAGCTACAAGGACACTGGCAGATTTCTGTAGCTTAAATAGGGACCCTATTACCAATTAACTTACAATGGCATGGGGGCAATACAAGATATTAGGATTAATATGTAATATAAGTGATAAGAAAATCAAGGCAAAGGCTTATATGATCAGTGAATCAAGAAATCAAAAAGTGCACCAGTGGGGATTAGGGATTTGTTCTGCAACCTTAATTACTAGTAATAAATGGATCAAGGCAAAAGTACCATTTGTATATAATAAAATATTGTCAACTACCTTTAAAGATAGCCTGTGACTCAATGTAATTAATATCAACCAATCAAACCCTGCATCTAAATACTATCTCAAAAATATAGTTAATTGAATGATATAAAAAGATGATTGGTAAAACCAAATTGCAAAATTTTCCTCCACTTGACCAAACATCAGGAAAAAACTGAGTGGGGATCACCTAAATCACTGAGAGCTAGATCTGTAAGATCAGAATGCTTCTGATAGTTCTTAAAGGACTTACGGTACTGGCAGTTAATAAGGTGACCTTCAATGGGATCCTTCGTAAAGTAAACATCTTTAGATGTCTTTACAATGGTCTTTATAAAAGACTTTTCATATACTAGATTTTACTAGTCCATCCAAGTCCATCTTTATCGTATTATAAGACCAACTATTTTAAGTGGAAGTTAGGTAAGGGCGCTGGTCTTTGTTATTACAATCCTTAGACTTACAAACCTAGTTAGTGCATTTGATTATTTAAAGCTCTGCAGGTGTATAAGCCTGTATCATCTATGAATACTTAGTGAGACTCATATTCTCTTGATTAACACAATAGTATAGAATTGAGGATGCGCGATGGGCTTTTTAAAACATATCTGGAATGAGGATTGCCCCATTGAAGAGTGAAAGGATATTATCTAAGAAAAATGGCGGAGGGCAAAAGTATGTTTAAAATGATGCCTTGGCCATAATCAACTTATGTAGGATAACAACAAAAGTACTGTTTATTTGTTCTATGATGCATTGGTCTCAGAATGATATGGTATAGACAATATTCTCATATATTCATCAAGTTGTTAAGACTAGTAATGTAGGACTTAAATTTAGTCCAGTTATCCGTTAAGAGAAACTGTGGCATCCATTCTGATAAATATGATTTCAAAAATGAACTTAGCCATGGTTGTAGCCCCTAAGTATCTGATACGTTGGCCTTCACACACACGGTAAGTTGATCAACGACACCAAGAATATACATGAACTAAATACAGCAATTGTATAAAGGGACAACGAAATCAACGGTACCATGTCCCAGGAGAAATTAAGTTTAGCCAATTGATAGGAGGTGACTTTGCATCAAAGGGCTTCAGCTTGACATACCTTTCAGCAGCTAATGGTTGTATATATATCAATTTGGCTTAATTCTTAATAGTAACAATATTTCAACAGCTCAAGAGGCTTCTTAAAAACCCATGTCTCATCGCCTTGTGGGACCAATAACATAATTAGTTCACAATATTAATTGGGGTATTCATTATTTCTGAATATATGAATTTTTATAAGCTTCCCATTTTGGACGACTGTTATTCTGAAAATTTCCTATGGAGCGCTGAATTTTGCAGAATGGCTGTCATATCTTTGGTTAGAATTTATACAAGTAAACTCATTGGCAACATTGGCCGCTAAGCCATGATGGGCATCTGACAGACCCATTGTCATTTTGACGTTTTATGCAAGGACGGTGCTGAATTTCAACTTTGTAAGCTTGTAATTTCAAAGACCGTTGTGCCAACCGCCCTTCCAGCTCCTTCAGAAGCTGTAACTATCAAAAGGAGGAATGAATGGTTACAACTTTGAAATGAAGCTTCTAATTTATGCCTGAAATTGTTTATATGATTAGTTGACTGCCTGGTACTCCTTCTCAGTTACCATATATTTCATTAATATACGATACCATTTGAATGCAGTAAATTATGGGATGCTCAATCCACTTAGAATCAGATTGAGATAGCACTTCCCCAAGAGTAGTGAGAGAAGCGTCCATCTGAATATAGACTTTTTTCAAAATCTGGGTACATTAGTTGTGGCGCTTGCACAAGATAAAGCATTAGTTTAACAAAGGCATTCTGACATTTTCCATTACACTCATATGGTACACCATCCTTAAGGAGGTGGGTTAATGGTTCACCTATCTTGATAAAATTCTCTTCAAAAGAAAATATCTGATTATTCCAATACACTTTAACTTTGCGCTTGCTACTCATCTGTATCATACTTTTAAAGCTTTATTCTTTGCCATCTGGTGCCATAAACCATGATTATCAATAGAGCACCCTAGTATTCCAGCTGCTCTTAGATAAGTTGCACTTAAGCGGCATAATTTTAAGATCAACCATATTTAGGCGGTAGAAACTTTTTCTAAGTGATGCTGATGTTTGGTAAATGTTTTGAAAAATGAACATATAATCTATATAAACTAAAACAGGAATATAAAGGGTAGGATACCCATATGGTAGAATATGGACCCTCTACCACTGCAGCCCCAAGTTTGATTCAGATAAAGGAACTTTAGGTAGGGGATGACAATGACTGTGTTAGCGTTGCGCACCAATGACTAAAACTGAGATAGCAAAAGTCAAAGCAGTCCATGGAGTTCCTGGCTTATCATATGCCATAGATGGAGGCTTTTTGAAGTTTATCCTCCTTTCCCATTAATTCAAATTCCCTTCATCCTTCATTGGTGCAGTATCAGTCCCATGTCAGCCCACCTCAAATAAATTTTAATAAAACAGGAATATAAAAACACCAAGCATACTATCTATAACGCTGAAAAGTTGTGGGGGCATTGCACAACTAAGAGGTATTCTAGTAGGTTGGTAGATGCTAGACAATTAAAAGTCAGATATCTTAATTAAAGTGATTTGGGTTTTGATATAAATAGCAACAGCCAAAAAAACCTTAGTCAATTCTTGCAGGAACCCCATAAATAAGGAAATAATACCGCCCCTAATCCTCAGCTAAAATGCCCTATAGATAGTAGCAGGATTATGCCAAACATGCGTCCAAACTTTGGGAGTTGTTCTGAGGGTCATCCCCATCCCTTTTCTAACGTAGTTCAAACAACAGCTCCTCAACTGGCCCCTTTTATAACCTTGTAATGGGTTTTACAAAAGGCAAACATTTTCCCGCCCAATGATTGGGTGAAATATATCAAATTATTGCCTCATGGATAGATCCTATCTGCTACTGAACCTCCATAAGTTGTTCCATCCAAGGGTGGTGAGTCTTTAGAGTTATGATAGGTCAATAGCCCATATTACCAAATTTGGTGCACCTAGATTATTCCAGTTTCACATTTGACTCACTTTGAGCTTTGACACAATTTAAATACTAATCCTTGAGATTATAATAAGGGGTCACTGCCATCTCCCTCACCCACACTAATAAAATCTTATAAAGAATCAATCTTTTATTAATATCAATGTTTCATTTTAATTTTATTAAAAAATTAATCAAGGTAAGCCAACCAGGGGACGGACATTACTGAACTAAAACTAAAATCATAATAAAAAATAATGATTCAAACAAAACGCCCAAAATGGACAGATCAATTGATTCATACCTAACAAATATCCAACCAGGTGGGTATTGAATACTGCTATCCCTCCATGGTGGATGGGGAGGGGGGATTGGGGGGCTCATCTTTGGCTGCATCCATCTCATTCCAGAGTAGGGTGCGTGTTAAGGCAGATAGTAGGGGTGTGGGGTCATTGACAGTATGGGGTTCAATATCCCTGATGACTGGAACTTCCAAATAGTTGTTAGCCATCATAATGCCAACAATGTATTTGGCTAAAGCGTCTTCAGCTTTGAGGCGGGCATCTGAGAATTTAATGAACGTGGCAATGTTGGTTCAGGTTATTTTTGCTTTCAGATTCCATGCTACTGTTACCACATTCTGGATGGCTTCAGTGACATTTTTGTGTAAAATTTTCATATTGATCTTACTGTGTGCAGTAAGATCTATGGGGATAATGGGAGGTGGAATTCCTCCTGCGAGTGCAGCCACAGATTTGGTGGCAGCTTTGTGGAGTGGATGGCAATATGGTGTGCAGCTGCTTCTACTGCAAGCTGGTGGTCACTGTAGAACGGTTTGGCGTTAGGTTGTGGGACATATTTCTGACGCGGAAATTTTGCATCACATTCTGCGTTACAGAGCCACTCTACTTGCAGTGACGGTTTTTCAATGACGTTACCTGATTTGTCAATTTCATCCAAAAGATCCCATGGGTTTTGGTTGAATTGGATTGGGGAATCAGCGTATGGTTGAGGATTGGCTGGTTTTCTGGAATTTTCCTGGGATCAAACTGGGGTCCAATCCTGTACTTGATTAAAAAAATAATGCATGGCCCTGGGGCAAGGTGGATGCTTATTGGTGGCTGCAGGTGCATCTACAGCATCAGGCATTGGAGGAAAGGAAGGTAGGATTGTACCCCATGTCAGAGTTGGTGGGGGTGGGTGGCAGATTGGTGGGCGTCAGGCAAACTTTTGGCGTCAAAGGAAGTATTTGAGTATGGCATTTGTGTTTTGAGTTGTCTAACTCGAAACAGGCTGGACAAATTGTCCATATGCCCTTGACACAAGCCCAGAACGGATGGTCGGGGGCAGATGGGATGGTGATGCGAGGTGGAATTGCCAAAGAAATATTCAAAAATTCAGGGCTGATCATGGCATATGCCTGAGGCCCAGCGAGGTGTATGGCCCCATTTGGGACCACAAATTGTAAGATGGGGTTGGCGCCGTATGCTGCCAAACCTTCCATCAGCTCCTGGTGGAGCATTTGGGGGGAGGAAAAGGCAAACCAGCGAACTGGACCATTAAAGTGGTGTCCGCTGGGAGCCAGGTCAGAGTTGTTGGGAAAGGTGAATCCTGGAAGACCAGGGGCACCGTTGCTGCAGTGGCAGCATCAGCTTCACAGGGGAAGCAAGATCAAAGTACCCCTTATGGGGGCGGAAATCAATAAAGCAGGCTGGTGTTATCACCACCTGAGCCATTTTGATAATGGCTTGGTCGTCATAGGGGAAGAATTTCCCATATTCAACCCTAAGGCTGAAACGCATGTTGCTCTGGGGAGCACCAGGGGGCAGCGGGGCACCGCTTGGGTTTGGGTGAGATGGGCATTGAGATCCTTGGGAGGAATGAATCATCCCAAGGGTTTGGAATGACTGGGTGAGCCAGTCTGAGCGCGTTTTTCTGTCAGTTGGAAAATGGAGGGGGGAGTTTCGCCGCTGCCCCACGCTGAGACAGTTGGCGGGGATCCAACAACATTAGAGTAAGACTTCAGTGTGCAATTAATTGTTTGCTTTTAATTTACTGAATAAATTGCTTGGAAAGTTATGACGAGCAGAGAGAGAGTTTATATTTAGAAATTGAATCACCCCTAAAGATCATAAATATCCCTGAAGTAGAAAAAATAACATCTTCACAAAAACATTGTTGAATTTCAGGGTGCAAAGCACAAGAGATTATTTAAAAACACCCAAAAATCTAGCAAGTGGTACTCACTACAGGGTGGTAGTACACCGCAAAAACAATTATTAAAAATGGGGGTGCTGGGGTGAATAATTCTCATACTCCCCACAGCTTCTGATCCCTGGCTAGATGCTTTAGCCCAGAAGCTAGCCAGCGCACTGTCTCATTTTAAAACACTTGAACAGCGCGTTTTCCAAGCTCATTATGAAACTGCCCCATTATCTCAAAACCCCTTTCAGAGACAAATTTACCCCAGGTGAGGGTAGCATCACAGCATTTCACATTGTTTCTGAGGCAGTTATAAATGGGACTACCAATTCACAAAAACTAAAGCATATCTTCCCCTGCCTCAATTGTTCCACCCAAGAGGTTATGGTACCTTGTATGGCCGTCCTTAAAACTTGGGTAGAGGTAAAAAACACGCTTATTGAGGAATTTGGATCCACGCAGAGCTTCATAGGAAAAAACAAGCATTTATGTGATTTAGTTTAATTGAGGAGAATTCAGTTGACACCTTCATTGACCATTTTTTGCAGTGCAGCCCAGCCACTTCACTCACCAAAATGCTACTTCTAATGACGCTGTTGCTGCCATCCTAAATGGTTTATCTTCTCAACCCTCTTTAGAATGGCATATTATCACTTTCAAGAGCCATTTTAGGAATGTTCGCGCCATAAAAAAAGCTCTATTTGAGGTTGTAGATTTTCATAACGCTGAGACTGCTCAAGGGGCTGAGTTGCACCCTCGAGATACAACTATTGGGGAACTCCTAACCATATACCAGCAGAGGGAGTCTATGATGACCATCCAAAACCTGTTCCCGCGGTGCAAATCAAAACAGATATTTCCACTCCCCATGAGTTTAGCCCAAGGGCTTAATCTACAATTGGGCAGCGGTCCTCTCCATCTACTACGCCAAAAGGGCGCCCTGTACATTCAGTTGACTCTGTGTCTCGGGTCACACAGTTCCTTAGAGGCTTTCTGCCGTGCTCAGTTGCCACGCCTCTCAGATATGCAGTCTGTATCCCCTCTCGCTGTCTTCAGCTTAAAACCTGCCTCTTTGGGGCAACCCAGGCAGTTAACAAAAAGCTTACACCAAAAGCCAATAAAACCAAAACGTAAGCTCCCATGGTTAAAGCGGTAGCAGAACTATCAACAGTCACCCCCTGCCCTAAGGAAGTGTCAGACATCTGCCTTACAGTTGAAAAATAAGAATAATTTGGGTCGAATTCAGCCAAAAAGGGGAAATGTCAGCATTTATTGTTTGCAATACTAAGTATACAAGTTTGATGACACTAATGATATTTCCAGTTAAAAGGCCCTGGCCAATCTCAGTAGAGCCCCGCCATTTGGGGTAGCATGATTTCAGATTCTTTTTGTGCAATAACCATGATATCGAGAAGTCAGAATTCTCTGACCACGCGGTATCCCTGTGGCATCTATTGGGTGGTAAACCCCCAACCAAAACCAGGCTTTCAAAACACCTGTTCATGGACCATCCCCTTTTATAGGCGTGGTGGGGGTCTCCCAAGGCACAAAATATTTCAAAAACTAGGATTAGCTGAAATTCATAAAGTCATTACTCATGGGTACGTTCTAGCCAATAATGCTTCCCCATCCTTCTTTCAGACTAAATGAAGCAAGTAATATGAGCTTTGATAGGTTACACTTCCAAAGTTCCTAATTCAGGTAGTAACAAGCCATTCCAAATTTATCCTTGAATTCTCTTCAACCCGCAAGACAGTTAAATACTGAACAGTCAAATATCAAAAGGACCATTTTTCCTTTCTTACCCCGTGCTGCTAATAAAAACCCATAAATAACCCAAGTTTTTATTAGTGTATATTTATTAAATTTTATTTAAAATTTTGTGGGATCCAGCGATGTAAGCACCAGAAAGAGCACACATAAGCTGGATTTACAAATTGGTGCTCACTCTAGTAAACACCTGTACACCAAAAAAATCGTCAAAAATGGAGGCTTCAAACGTGAAACCCCTCCCTCTTTTCTCTTCATGTTGAATTACGGTTGTTGCTCTTAAAACAAAACAAGCGCTCTATCCCGCCTTAATGAACTTGAGCAGCGCCCACTAATACCACATTTAAAAGACAAGTATAACCCCTAGTGAAGGGAGCATTGCTACCTTTTTGTACGTTTATGAAGTTGCCATGGATGGCGCAACAGACACACAAAAAGTTCAACTCATCCTTCCTTGTTTAAGCCGCCTAGCGCAAGAGATCATAGTTCCTTACCTGATCCCTTTGTATACCCGGGCAGAAATGAAGGAGGCTCTTTTGGAAAAATTCGGATCAAAGCAGAGTCTACATACGGAAAAACAGGCCTTTATCGCATTATCATGTATGAGGATGAATCGCCTATTGCCTTTGCTGAACGATTTTACCTTGCTTCGCAAAGGTTGTCAACCTCAAACATCCTTACCCTTGGTGATGCTATCGCTTCCCTGTTAACTGGTTAGCTTCTCAGCCTTCTCTAGCCAAGCATACCATCTCAGTGAAACTCTACTTTAAAACCATCCGCGAAATCAAAGAGACTTTTTTGTATGTGGCCAAATTCCATGCATGTGCCACAAAAAATGAAGCTGAGTTGAAACCTTCAGCTCTCATCATTGAGGAGCTACAGCCTGTTGAACAGTTGGGAGTGAGCTCACCTGTGCCTATCCTGCCTGCGAAACCTGCTTCCTCAGTGCATCTTAAAAAGGTTATCACGCCTTCTTATGTTTCCGAGCACTGTAAGGTATCTAAGGCCCACCTCTCTCACAAGCACACTCAAGCCTCTGTGCCTTACCTTCCAGTCAAGCTGGTAAATGCGGACCTAAGGTTACCCAATCCTCTGTGGCCGTCTCCCCTACCTCCATTGCAGCCATGCCAGTTTTTGAGAATACCTTTGGGGATGAATCTGAGGGGGTTACAATGATGTGCGTTACTATATATTGGGAGCCCCCGCAGAGGTAGAGGTTCCTGATCATTTGAACGCTGGAGGAGTAAATGAGGCCACCATACCTGAGGAAATGTACCTCAGCCAAATTCTAGGGTGTCACAAAGCTTATTGACACTGAAGTAATGGTAATCACTTCTTAATAAGCTTAATTCTACCTCTTCAGAAGGTCCATACCATGATACATCCAAGTATAAATACCTCGAGACTACACAATAGCTTACCTCCACCTTCTGGCTCAAGGAAGTCTTAAACTAGTCCCCTAACTTTGGAGGAACCCTCACTAAGGTTGAAAAGTTGATTTAAAAAGTCCGAATAATGGCCATCCTGAACACTGTCTCCCTGTTATCATGATCTCACCTAAACTTATCAAGAAGATAAAGCTAGCGCCTGACTTTAAGTACAACCAAGAATATGGAACAGTAGGCCCAAATAATACCTGTGCTAAGGAGCATTTTTCCCTTCCAATTTGAATTGGGAAGTTTATCTTAGCCCCTAGGATGGCTTTGAACAACAACGCTTATGATATGCTCATAGGCACCTAATTTATGATTTAGTATGAGGGAATAATCAACATAAAGCAAGTTTTTCTCTTGTTACTCAACTATGAAGTCCCCTTTAATCTTATCCATTAAAGAAGCCAGCAAGCAAAAATACTCTTGCCTGGTCAAAAACCCTTTTCAACTATAACTTTGCCTTATTACACTTCTTGGCGCAACACAAAAAAATTGTCAGATTCAGTGGATTCTGAGGACGGTATCCCTTTCTATGCTGCAGATGAGGTCTTGATTAAGCCTGGTGAACAAAGAGTGGTTGACACTAAAATCACTCATTAAATCCTACACTATTGCTTATTGCACCCTTAAGTATTGAGGGCGTTAGCTCCTTGGACCTCGTGTATTGCCTAGGATACTAGACCCAGCTACTAGAGGCCTATTACCATTCTGCTGGGAAACCTCACTGGCAAGGACATGGTCATATGAAGACACCAGGAGATTGGCAGAGGCTTCCTAATCACAGTGAAGGACATTGAACATATCAAAAAGCTGGCTCTATGGCGGATTTAGGTTTACCCATGGACAACCTGGTGTGTACCTTTACCAATGTTTATATCTCAGGTAAGCTGACCCCGGAGGAGTTGAAGGAAGTACATACCTTGCTAGATGAATATAGTGACATATTCTACAAATCAGAAACTTAGTATGGCCACATGAAGGGCTGCTGCCACTCCATCAATGTGGGTGATTCCCACCCTATTCAGTCAAAACCTTACCATAAGTCGAAGGTGGAAGAACAGCAAATGATGACGGAGCTCCAGCAGTTTATTTGATGCGGGGTTACTATTTCATTCACAAAGCCCTTAATATTCCCCCCTCATGCTAATTAAAAAGAATAACGGACGTCATCAGATAGTCATGGACTATCGCAAGTTGAATAACCTCAAGAAAAAGGATATCCATCCTATCCCCCATATTGATGACACCCTGGCTCAAATCTCTGGCTCTAACTTCTTCTCTGCAATGGACTTGGCTAGTGGCTATTGTGGAAATGGTCCTTTCTCCTCAGGATCAGGAGAAATGCGCCCTTATCTGTAATGAGAGTCACTTCCACCCACATTATTACCTCAAGGGTTGTGCAAAGCACAAGCCTTTTTCCAGCGTGCATATATCACATCTTGCAGGACCCAAGTTAACTTGTGTCATCATCTATCTTGATCACATCACAGTGTTCTCATAAACCTTTAACAAACATCTTGATCACCTGAAGGAGGTTTAAAGGTTACATCAGTCAAATTTAAGTTGAAGCCTTCAAAATGTACCATCTTCCAAAGGAAATTAGATTTCCTTGGCCACTCCATATCTTCAAAAAGGAATTCAGCCCATTCAGGACAAGGTCGAAGAAATCTCAAAAATGCCGCCCTATAAAATCTACAGGATATACAAGTATTTCTAGGGATGATGGGGTATTACCATCAGTTCATCCCTAAGTTTGCCCAACTCAGTGAGCCCATTGTCCGGCTATTAACCAATAATAACCCTTTTTATTGGTTGCTGAGAAATCAGCTTTTGAGGTGAGGATGCAATTGCTTCAACAACGCCCTATCCTGAGGTATCATGATTAAAGTAAACCATTTATCTTATTTATGGATGCCTAGGACTATGTTGTTGGGGCTATTGTAGCCCAATGGGATGAAAATGGTGTTGACCATCCTGTATCCTAATTTATTAAGATGCTGTCAAAAGCGGAACGCAACTACATTGTAACAAAGAAGGAGTGCCTTGTTGTTCTATTATCTGTACATCATTACCGTTCTTTTCTCTATGGAACCACCATCACTGTGGTCATGGACCACGCTTCCTTAAAATGGTTATAAAACCTGAAAACCCTACTGGCCGGTAAGCTCATTAGGCTCTAAAGCTCCAGCCTTACAATATGAAGATTGAACACTATGCTTGGACCCATCAATTAAATGTTGATGGGTTGACTCGGCTATTAGTCCTTCACTTGGATAGTAGTGAGGTGGAGAGGCTACATGATCTCTTAATCACCCACAACGACTGGGAAGATGAGGATGAGCCTGTACAGAAGATGTTATCCTGGCACTCCCACAACAAAAAAGTGAAAAAAATGTTGTATAAGCAGGCGGGGACAAAATGGCTGCCTTACCTTCAGCCCTCGTAACATGTACCTGCTATACTAGAAGCTCACTAAACTCTAGGCCATGGAGGGGCCAAAAAACTTATGAGTGGATTAAGAATTGGTTTTACTGGGATGGAATGATAAGTATAATTTTGATGTATTGGAAGCCTGCTTTATTAGTGGGAAAAATCTGGTTTAGAGTCTAGATACCAATATTGACTAACTACACCTCAACAACTGTTAATCATCAGTCTGGATGTAGTCAATCCCTTTATCTCAGACTACTAGTGGAAAAAAATTTAGCCTAGTAGCTATTGACCACTTCAAAAAAGTGGTGGAAGCCGTGGCTCTTCCTGCTCAAATGGCCAAAGCCACAGCCACCTTTTTACAAAAAACATTTTCACTCAACACGGCTGTCTCCAAGTACTACTCTGAGACAATGGTTAGAACTTCACCTCCATAGTAATAAAAATCCTGGCCACATCCATGGGAGCTGAACAACTTTTCTCAGCTCCGTACAATCCATTTAACAAAAGGACAGTGGAGAGAGAAAATGGAACCTTGGTATCCATCCTACGCAAAATGGCCCCTTCTGATCCATCTCACTGGGATCAATTCTTACCCAGTGCCCTTATGGCCTACCAGATTAATTATCATTAGATCTTAAAAATCTGCATTCCATGTCTTGTATGAGTGGGAACCAGGAATATCTGTCATCTTATCTAAAGTTGTATTCTCCTCTAAAGCTGAGGAACCTGAGAAAGGCATGAGAAGATTGGCTCAGCGCATTATCAAACTCAAATCTGAGGATATGATTAATATAGCAAAAATGGTGACTAAAGAAGGTCAGGCTGCCAATGAGCTCTGAACCCCCTACCTACATTCCAATTATCTGATATGGTATTATACTACCACATCCACATTACTCCTAGAAGCGGTAAGCTTGGAACAATTTGGGAGGGTCCCTACACCACTACTTACAGGAGAGGTAATGAGTACTCTATCAAATCTTTAGCTACAGGTATTGCCATTAATTTCATACATGGCCGTTTCCTACATCCATATTCTCTCCCCAACATTCTTGAGGGGGTAATGTCAAAAATTTGCCCTCACAGCTGAAAAATAAGAATGTTTTGGTTAAATTCAGCCAAAGAGGGGAATTGTTGGCCATTTACATAAATGCAATAGTAAGTTAAACAATTTTGATGATACTAATGATAGTTCAGCAAAAGACCCTGGCCAAGTTTTTGGTGGAGCCCTGCCATTTGGGGTAACATGATTTCAGATTCTTTTTATATATTAGCCATGAGATTGAGCAGTCAGAATTCTTTGAGCATACAGTGGACCCTGAGGCTTCAATTGGGTGGTACTCCCCCAGCCACAACCAGGTCCTTCAAAGCACCTGTGCAGGGTCACCCCCTTTTAAAGGCGGAGTGGGGGTCCCCAAGGGGCAAAAGATTTTTCAAATTGACATTGGCTGAAATTAATCAAGTAGTTACCTCACGGGTACATTCTAGCTAATAATGCTTCCTCATCCTTTGTCAGCCTAAATGAAGCAAGTAATCCGAGCTTTGATAGGTTACACTTTCATATTTCCTAATTTGGATGGTAACAAGCTGTTCCAAATTTATTTTTAAATTCCCTTTGACCTGCGAGACAGTTAAATACTGAACAGTCAGATATCAAAAGATCATTTTTTTTTACCCCATGCTGCTAATAAAAACCCATAAATTAACCCAAGTTTTTATTAGTGTATATTTATTTAATTTTATCTAATCTTTTGTGGAATCAAGCAGCGTAAGCACCAGCGATCACACATAAGCTGGATCTCTACAGGAAGGGCTAGCAAACCAAGGATGTCAACTAACGATCAATGACCTGCCAAAGCTCACCCTCTCACCTAATGCCCCTTTGAGGTTCATAGACAACCCCTCTGATGAAGAATCTGAAGGGGGTGGTGAAGACATGGGCTATTATGTTCTAGGAGCTCCAATGGGAGTGCAGATACCAACGGGTATAGGTCTAAAATAATAAGTATATTACTATTACACGACAAACCTATTTTAAACAGTTGTTGAATTGTTCAGAGGTGATTGATACCGCCATTGATGCAGACCAGATTGGTAATACAATGATTTGATATGCCCAGCATGTTCACACCCTTCAAATTATTGATGATAAATACACTGCAATGGCATAAGCGCCTTTCCTCCTTTCTCCCTTTAAAAAAGTTCTTGCCCTCCCCCTACTTTTGGTAGCGCTATAACCAAGGTAGAGGTTGTCATAAATAAGGTGCAAGTTATAGCCATCCTTGATACGGGTGCTCCAATGAGCATAGTCTTTAAAGATCATCAATAAAATTAAGCTGGCGCCCAACATGGACTATTCCCACAAGTTTGGAACTGCATGGCTCAACAACACTCGAGTTTTTCAGACATTTTCCTTTCAGCTGCTTAAGAAGAAAGTTTTGGGTCAAAATCAGTCAAAAAGGGAAAAGGTCGGCCTTTATGAGTTTGCGATGATTCTAAGAGCTATTTTAATGATGATAAATATGATATCAGCCAAAAGACCCTGGCTGATTCTCAGTGGAACCTCATGAATCAGGGTAACACCATTTTAAATACTACACGGTTAATAAATACAAAATTGAGTAGTCAGATTACTCTGACCATGTGACTGACCTGAGGCGTCCATTAAATGGTACTCCCCAAGTCAAAACTAGTCCCTTCAAGAACTGACGCAGTGGCCACCCCCTTTTATAGGCGTGGCAGGCGTCCTCAAGGTGTAAAATTCTTTCTCAAATAGGAATTAGTAAAAATATATTCACTCATTACCCATGGTTACTTCTTGCCCCAAAAATGATTCGCCATACATTGTTAAACCTAAGTGAAGCGAGGTTTCTGAGCTTCAATATGATGAATGCTCATGTTTCCTTATTTAGATGTCAACAAGTTGTTCTGAACTTATTATTATATCCTTTGACCCTTGATACAGTTTAAATACTGATAAGTCAGATATCAAGAAGGATCTTTTTCCTTTTTTCATCAAACTGCTAATAAAAACATAAAACCCAGATCTTTATTAATGCTTATTTTTATATTATTATGACCTTTGTGAGATCAGCAGATAAACACCAGCGTGCACAAATAAGCTGGATTTTTTTACAAAATGATGCTCACTACAGGGGAATCATGTACACCAAAAATAGTTGCTCTTGAAAAGCAACTAAAAAGCGCTTTATCCCGCCTTAAGGAGCTTGAGCAGCGCCCTTATATACTTCCTTTTAAAGAAAAGTTCACCCCAGTAGAGGAAGTATAGCTTCGTTTTGTATTTCTATGAATTTGTAATGCAAGACACATTGGACAATCAAAAGATTAAATAATCCTCCCTTGCTTGCGTCGTTTAGCACAATAAATATAGTACTAAACATGGACAATCTGCATACCTGAGCAGAGATTAAAAGAAGCTCTCTTAGCTGAAGGTTAGAAGCAGAGTCTTAACAGGGACAAACAGACCTTTATGCGCTTATGTATGTATTAGGGCGAAACAACTGCTACTTTTGCTGAGAAGATTTTACCTCGCTGCTCAAAGATTGTCAAAGTCTAACATGCTAACCATGGATGATGCTATCGCTGCCATGTCAACTTTGTTAGCTTCTCAACCCACTCTAGCCAGGCATATCATTTTAGTAAAACGTTACTTCAAATATATCTGCAAAATAAAAAAAGCACTGTTAGACGTTGCTAATTTTCATTGCAGTGCAACAATAAAGGAAGCTGAGGTGGAATCTTCATTTCTAACAATTAAGGAAATTTTGCCTGTAGAATAGTTGGGGGTGAGCACACCTGGACCTATTCCCCAGTGAAACCTGCTTCATCAGTGTGACTCAAAAAAGATATCACTCCCTCCTATAAATCAGAGAGCCATAAGATAGTTAATATTATACTCCCGCACAAGAACATTATACCAGCTGTGCCTTTCCCTCCAGCTAAGCTGGTAAATGCGATCCCTAAGGCTATCCAATCACCTGTGGCCATCTCCCCTATTTGCATTGCAGCATTGCCGGTTGTTGAGGCTACCCTTAGGGATAAATCTGAGGGGGGTTACGATGATGTGGGTTACTATATATTGGAAGTTAACGTGGAAGTAGAGGTTCTTGATCAATGAACGCTGGAGGAGTAGACGAGACCACCATACCTGAAGGAACGTAGCGCAGCCAAATTATAGGATGTCCAAAAGCTATTAACTCTGCCAGCGATGGTATTAAATTCTTAACTGGCTTTATTCGACCTCTTAAGTTGGTCCATCCCATTAAATACATCTTGGAAAAATACCCTGAGACTGCATAGAAAAATAACCTCAACTTTTTGGCTCAAGGAGGTCTTGGCCTTGTCTCCTAACTTTAAAGGGACATCACCAAGGTTCAGTGGTCATTAAAAAAGTCTGGGTAATGCCCATCCTGGAAACTGGCTCCCCCAATAACATAATCACTACTAAGCTCATCAAAAAGGTAAAGCTGGCGCCTGATTTGGAGTACAATCAAGAGTTTGGAACAGCTTGCCCAAACAACACTTGAGAAATTTGGGGCATATTATTCCCTTTACCATTCAAATTGGGAAGCTTATATTATTAGCACATGCTGTGGCTCTGGACAACAACGCTATGATATGCTCATTGGCACCCAATTTATAATTTAATAGGAGGGAATAATCAACATGAAGCAAGTTTTTCTCTTGTTACTCAACTCTGAAGTCCCCTTTAATCTTATCCATTAAAGAAGCCAGCAAGCAAAAATACTCTTGCCTGGTCAAAAACCCTTTTTTAGCTATGCTTTGCCTTATTACACTTCTTGGCGCAACACAAAAAAATTGTCAGATTCAGTGGATTCTGAGGATGGTATCCCTTTCTATGCTGCAGATGAGGTCTTGATTAAGCCTGGTGAACAAAGAATGGTTGACACTAAAATCATTCTTTAAATACACATTAGATTCTTGTTGCACCCCGTAAGTATCAAAGGCGTTAGCTCCTTGGACCTCGTGTATTGCCTGGGATACTAGACCCAGCTACTAGAGGCCTATTACCATTCTGCTGAGAAACCTCACTGGCAAGGACATGGTCATATGAAGACACCAGGAGATTGGCAGAGGCTTCCTAATCACATTGAAGGACATTATACATATCAAAAAGTTGGCTCTGTGGCGGATTTAGGGTTACTTGTGGACAACCTGGTGTGTACCTTGTCCAATGTTCATATTTTAAGTAAGCTGACCCCAGATGAGTTCGAAAAAGTCCATGCCTTACTAGATGAATATAGTAACATATTCTCCAAATAAGAAACTGAGTATGACCACATGAAGGGCTTCTGCAACTCTATCAATGTGGGTGATTCTTACCCTATTCATTCTAAACCTTACCATAAGTCGAAGGTGGAAGAACAGCAAATGATGACGGAGCTCCAGCAGTTTATTAAATGCGGGGTTACTATTTCCATCACAAAGCCCTTGAAATCCCCCCTATTGCTAATTAAAAAATAAAGGAGGACATCAGATAATCATAGACTATCGCAAGTTGAATAACCTCAAGAAAAAGGATATCCATCCTATCCCCCATATTGATGACACCCTGGCTCAAATCTCTGGCTCTAACTTCTTTTCCGCTATGGATTTGGCTAGCAGCTATTGGCAAATGGACCTTTCCTCTATATACTAGGAGAAATGTGCTCTCATTTGTAGTGAAGGTCTCTTTCAACAAACCTGATTACCTCAAGGTTTGTTTAGTGCATCTGCATCTTTTAAGCATGCGATGGATCACATATTACAGTACCTGAATTTAGCTTGCGTCATCATTAATCTTGATATTATCATAGTGTTCTCAAGAATTTTCAATGAACATCTTGATTACCTGAAGGAGGTGTTTCAATGGCTACTTAACTCCAATATTAAGTTGAATCCCTCAAAGTGTACCTTCTTCCAAATAAAATTGGATATCCTTGGACACTCCATTTCCCAAGAGTGAATTCAACCCATAAAAGATAATGTTGAAGCGATTTCAAAAATGCCTCCTCCTAAAAATTTTATGGGATATTCAAGTATTTCTAGGGATTATGGGGTATTGCCATAAGTTTATACCCAAGTTCGCCTATTGACTAAAAACATCCCTTCATATTAGGGTGAAGAACAAAGGGCCGCATTTGAGACGTTAAAACAGCTTTTACAACAACATCTTATCCTGAGGCATCCTGATCATAATAAACCATTTATCTTGTTTACTGATGCCTAGGACTATGCCATTGGGGCTATTCTAGCCCATTGGATGAAACAGTGCTGATCAGCCGGTCTCCTATTTGACTAAAATGCTTTCAAAAGTGGAACGCAACTACAGCGTTACAGAGAAGGAGTGCCTTGCCGTTTTGTTAACTGTAAAGCACTACCGACCTTTCTATATATGAGATCACATCCACTGTAGTTATGGACCATGCTTCATTATAGGTTTCAGATTAGGAAGGATCCTACTGGTCGGTTAGCATGCTGGTCTCTAAAGCTCCAGAACTACGACATGAAGATTGAACACCGTGCTGGGACCCGTCACATGATGGGTTGACTTTGCTGCCAGTCCTTCACAAGATAATAGTGAGGCAGAGAGGTTAATTGACCACTTAATTACCCCCAATGACTGTAGGATGAAGATGAACCTGTACTGAAATTGTTAGCCAGGCACTCCCATAACATTAAAGTGGAGAACGGGAAAATTTATAAGCAGGTGGGGGTAAAATGGCTGCCTTATCTTTAACCCTTGGAATGCATACCTGCTATCCTCAAATCTCACTCCACACCTAGGTCATGAAGGGGCAAAGAAAGCTTATGAGTAGATTAAGGATCGGTACTATTGGGATGGAATGATGGAATCTAATGTTGACGTCTTGGAAGCTTTCCTCACTTGTAGGAAACAATCCGGTTTCAAGTCTAACCAATATCAACCAACTACCCCTCAACAACCGTTTCACACCACCAGTTTGGATGTAGTCAATTCCCTAAACTCAGACTACTAGTGGAAAAAATTTATCCTTGTAGCCATTGACCACTTCACTAAGTGGGTTAAAGCCTTGGCTCTCCCTGCCCAAACGACCAAGGCCACAGTCACCTTTTTACATCAAAATCTTTTTCTTGACATGTCTGTCTTCAAGTACTACTCTGCGACAATGGCAAGAACTTCACCTCCAGAGTAGTAAAAATCATAACCACATCAGTGGGATCTCAACAATTTTTCAGCTCCATAAAACCCATCTACCAATGGGACAGTGTAGTGAGAGCAAAATGAACCTTAGTATCCATCCTACGCAAAATGGCCCCTTCTGAACCACTTCACTGGGATCAATTCTTACCCAGTGCCCTTATGGCCTACCAGATTAGTTATCATCAGCTCTTGAAAATGTTCCCATTCTGTGTCTTGTATGAGTGGGAACCAGGAATACCTGTCATCTTAGTTAAAGATGTATTCACATCTAGAGTTGAAAAACCTAAGAAAGTCATAAGAAGATTGGATCAGCGAAACATCCAACTCTAATCTGAGGTTATGAATAATTTAGCGTAGATGGTGACTAAGAAGGGCAGGCTGCCAAAAGAGCTCTGAACCCCCTACCTACATTCCAATTATCTGATATGGTATTATAATGCCACATCCACATTACTACTAGAAGCGATAAGCTTGGAACAATTTGGGAGGTTGTCTTCACCTTCACCTATAAGAGAGGCAATGAGTACTCCATGAAATCCTTGGCTACAGGGATCAACATCAATTTGGTACATGGCCGCTTCCTATGGCCTTATTCTCCCCCCAACATTTTTGAGGAGGGTGATGTCAGACATTTGCCCTCTCAGCTGCATAAGAAGAATGTTCTGGGTCAAAATCAGCTGAAAAGGGGATATGTTGGCCATTTACAAGTTTGGGATGATCCTAAGAGCGAATTTAATGATGATAACAACGATATCAGCCAAAAGCTTTGGACGATTCAGGGTTGAACCACATTAATCTGGATAACACCATTTTGAATACTACATGGGCAATAAATAAAAAACTGAGTAGTTCGTTACTCCGACCATGTGACTGACCTGAGGCGTCCATTGGATGGTACTTCCCTAATCACAACCAGGTCCCTTAAGCACTGACGCAGGGGCCACCCCCTTTTATAGGCGTGCAAGTCTCCCCAAGGTGCTGTATTTTTCTCAAATGGGGATTGGTTAATATATTAAGTCTTTACCCATGGTTGCGTCCTGCTTCAAATATGATACCCCATCCATCGTTCAGCCTACGTGAAGTGATCTTTATTTTCTTTAATAGGCTAAATGTTCTTATTTCCTTATCTGGACAGCAAAAAAGCCATTCCAAACTTATTCTTAAATCCCTTCGACCCTCAATACAGTATAAATACAGATCAGTCAGATATTGAGAGTGATCGTTTTTCCTTTCTTTCCTCACTGCTGATAAAAAATCATTAAACCCAAGTTTTTAGTAGTGCTTATTTTTAAATATTATCAAAACCCTTGTGGGATCCAGCGGGTAAACACCAGCGTACACAAATAAGCAGGATAACTACAGGGCTATTGGAGTCTACTCTTCTCAAACCATACATACTGTGAAGCTTATCCTGTCTGCCACCGTTGTGGCATTGGAAAATAATACATATGATTTCTCTCATTTGCACGCAATTCATGATTAATTATAACGGAATTATCAACATGTTACAGGGATTTGTTTCTTCTAAATTATGAAGTTCCCTAGTCTTTCTCCAATAATGAGGCTAATATGAAAGAATAAACTTTCATAGTTGAGTACCCTTCTTCCGCCCTTTACTTTACATATACCACATCGGGAAGAAACAAAAAAACGCTGCCTGACTCCGTGGACGCTTTAAAAGCCTTTCATTGTATGCGTTAGAGGAGATAATAAAAGTGAGTGAGCAAAAGGTGATTGGCACCATTATTACTATTCGAATCCCCCACTACTTCCTACTAAACTTAACAAGAATTGACAATATATGTCCTTTGGATCCTCAGGTGTTGCTGGGTATCTTAGATCCTGCCTACCAGCAATATATCAATCTTTTGTTAGGGAATCTTACTAACAAGGATATGGTGGAAAGCAGCATCAGGAGGTGGAATAGCCCTTCAAATCTCAACTGGGGACATCTGACAAGCCATTATACTGGGTCTATGCTAGATCTGAGACTACCAATGACCAATTGTTATGTGCTTTGTCCCATGTTCAAATAACTGAGGATCTAACCCCCAAAGAACTTGAAAAGTTCACTCCTTCCTGGAGTACTATAGGGACATCTTCTCCAAATTCAGTGCTGACTATGGACACATGATGAGAAGGACTCATACCATTGATGTTTATGATACTCAGCCTAACTAATCCAGGCCTAATCAGAAATCTCAGGTTTTGGAGCTCCAAATGAAAACGTAACTGAAACAATTTCTGGATGTGGGGCTGCTGTTGCCATCTCAAAGCCCTTGGTCGTCCCCTCTTCTACTGATAAAAATAAAATTATAGGTTATTGGGTAGTTATGGACTATCGCAAATTGGACAACCTCACAAAGAAGTTTAGCTATCCTGTCCCCGCATTGATGCGCTTTACCCAAATCTCTGACTCTAATATCTTTTCCGCCATGGCTTTGGCTAGCAGTTAATGGCAAATAAACCTTTCTCCACAAGATCATGAGAAATGCTCTCTTAATTATAGTAAGTGTCTCTTCCAACTAACATGACTGCCACAAGGGTTGTGCAATGCGACACTACTTTCCAGCGAGCAACGGATAATATTTTTCAGGATTTAAAATTAATATACTTCATCTTCTATCTTGATGATAGAACGGTGTTTTCCAAGACCTTTAATGAGCACCTTACTTACTTGAAAGAAATATTTCAACGCATGCAGGCTTCTAACATTAAATTGAAGCCATCAGAACTTACGTTTTACCAGAAAGAGCTGGATTTCCTTGGATACGACATCTCTCTTTTTAGGGACTTTAATCTTTACAAGATAAGGTCAGAGCTATATCCATGATTCCTGCGCCCAAAACCCTTTGAGCCATCCAGGTATTCTTGGGCATGATGGGATATTACTATCAACTAATCCCCAAGTTCGCCCAGCTCTGTGAGCCCCTCGTCTGCCTCATGGCTAAGAACATTCCATTTCATTGGTGTGCGGAACAAAAAGCCGCGTTTGATACCCTGAAGGAGTTAATGCAACAACGGCCAATCCTCCGCCACTTTGACTATAACAAGCCTTTTAACTGTTTATAAATACCTCTGATTACGCCGCTGAAGCTATCTTGGCCCAGCTGGACGAGCATGAACTCAATAACCCTGTTTCCTACTACAGCAATATGCTCTCAAAAGCTGAACGCAACTACAGTGTCACTGAGAAGGAGTATTTTGCTGTCCTGCTTTCTGTGAAACACTACCGTCCCTTCTTATATGGACTTCCTTTAAAAGTAGTTACTGACCAAGAATCCTTAAAGTTGTTGCAGAATATGAAGGAACTCATGGGACGGCTGGCTCATTGGGCTTTGAAGCTCCAGTACTATGACATCGAAATTAAGCATTGGGCGGGACCTAGCCATATGAATGTTGTTAGGTTGATGCGTCTTTCTTTCATTTAGATAATAGTGAAGCAAAGAGTTAACATATCTTCTGATGACTCCTGGTGCATGGGGGGATGAGTATTAACTTGTGCAAAAGATGCTAGCTCGGCACTCCTGCAATACCAAAAAGAAAATCGGGGAGTTTTATAATAAAAAAGGATTTTTGGTTGCCCTATCACCGGCCATTAGAGCGAGCATCTGCCATTTTGGAGTCCCCTTCTATTTTAGGGCATAGCAAGGTACAGAAGACTTATGAGTGGGTTGAAAAGCTCTATTACTGGAAGGGCATCATGAAGACCATAACCGAGGTCCTGGACGCCTGCCTGACCTACAAGAAGCAATCCAGCTTCAAGACCCAGTATCAATACCAACTTATTACGCTTCAAATACCCTTCCACACAATAAGCCTAGATGTGGTTGGTTCTCTACCCCATACTACTGGAGGAAATCGATATATTATGGTTGGCATAGACCATTCACAAAATGGGTTGAAGCTGTGGCCATTACTGCTCAAATTTCCAAGGCCACGGCCACTTTCTTCCTGCAATATAATTTTTCTCGACATGGTTGCACCCAGGTTCATATCTGTGATAATGAGAAAAATTTTACCTCCAAAGTAGTGAAGATCCTCGCTACCTCCATGGGCAAGCAACAGCTCTTTTCTTCACCCTATAAACCTTCAACTAATGGTACCGTGGAAAGAGCTATGGATTCCTGGTCTCAATATTACGAAAAATGCCACTTCAGACCCCCTTCACAGGGATCTATATTTACCAAGTGTCCTCTTGGCCTTCCGTATTAGTTACCACCAAGTCCTCAAGATGTCTCCTTTCCGTTTGCTGTATGGGCAGGAACCTGAAGTGCCAGCATTATTAGCAAAAGATATAATCTTGGATAGGACTGACCCTGAGCAAGCCATGAAGAGGTTGGAGCAGCTTGTCATCCAGTTACAGTAAAAAGCCATAACTAATCTGCCAAAACAGTCACAAAAGAGGGCCAAGCTGCTAATGAGCTCCGGCTACCTCTCACTTCGTTCCAAGTGTCAGACTAAAAACTCTACTATCACAACCATATCATGTCTAGAAGGGAAAAGCATAGTTCCATATGGGAAGGCCCTTTTGTGGTTAATTATAAACAAGGTGAGGAGTACTCCATCAAATCCCATGCTACTGTAGTTACTACTAACCAAGCTCATGGACAATTCTTGCAGCCTTATTCTCCCCCAAAACTCTTGAAGGGGGTGATGTCAGACAATTACAAGCCCGATATTGTAGTAAAAGTGATTTGGGGTTTGATATGAATAACATCAGCCAAAAAACCTTAGCCAATTCTTGGTGGAACACCGCTAATCAAGATAATTACCACCCCAATACTCAACTGAAACGCCTTATAGCTAGTAGCAGGATTACGCCAAACATGCGGCCAAATTTTGGGAGTTGTTCTGAGGGTCCTCCCCATTTCCTCTCTAACATAGTCCAAACACCGACTCCTCAACTGGCCCCTTTTATATCCTTGTAATGGGTTTCACAAAAGGCAAATATTTTCCCGCTCAATGATTGGGTGAAAGATATAAAATCACTGACTCATGGACAGATCCTACCTGCTACTGAACCTCCATAAGTTGTTCCACCCAAGAGAGGTGAGTCTTGAGAGTTCTAATAGGTCAATAGTACATATTATCAAATTTAGACGCACCCAGTTATACCAAATTTCACATTTGGCTCACTTTGAGCTTTGACACAATTTAAATACTAATCCTTGAGATTATAATAGGGGTCACTTCCAACTCCCTCGCCCACACTAATAAAATCTTATAAAAAATTTAATCATTAATTAATATCAACGCCTCATTTACTTTATTTAAGAGGTAAATCACCCCCTAAAACACAAATATTCAGCACTAAAGAAAATAACATCATCTGCAAAACATTGTTGAATTTCAGGGTGCAAAGTACTAGTCAGCATCTAAAAATACCCTAAAATTAAATGTAGAGGCTCTGGTCCATAGCCTTGGAGCATTTTATTTCTCCTCTTTGTTAATCACACTCTGCTTATAACCAGAAATTAAATCTATGGTTGAAAAATATTGTGCGCCACCCAAGTGGTTAACACATTATTTATTATGCATTAATGGATAAGAGTCTTCATTGGTAACACTGTTTAGCTTCCTTCTATCTAATTACTATGAGATTGAAAACATTCTTCTTTTTGATAATCATTATTAGGAGGCCCAAGGACTCTAGGAGGGCACTAACATCCAATTTTACACTAGCTAAGTAATTCTACTAACACTTCGTCTGCCACCTTTGAGCATCTAGTAGCATGGAGGTGAATTGTGGGATGATTTCCAGTATATATATGGTGCAACACTATTTGCACTTTCCAAGCTAAAGGCGTATTTTGCAGAATTCACACTGCATTACACAAAAAGGCGGCACTTGATTCTTTAAATCCTCAAATTATCCTAAAGAGGAGTTCATAAGTACCAATGAACATACTAACTGTCACTTGTCTCTGCAAAGCTTAAGTTTGTCCAGCTAATGAAGAACATGGACGCTTAGCACTTTCTAACTAGCAAGATATGAACAAAAGCAACATATGATTTTACTTAATTTGAACTGCAGAGGTATATAGAAATGCTAAAATGACCTGGGTTTTACCATGGTCAGGGAGGATAAACCCATGGGCGGTGACCAATTTCAAGTATGACTGACAAAATGGGATTAATATCTTACCATATAATCCTTGGGGAATTTTCAAATTGGTTACTGTACACACTATAATTCAAAGGCCTTCCATAAAGGTTATGGGCACAATTAGCGCATAGCAAATACCCTTTAGATTACACAGTCTGGTTTGTTATAATCTGTTTATGGCTACGTATCTGCTGATAAATTAATGGCTATGCCATCCTTGAACTCGAGGTAAAAATCCCTGATTTCAAGGCGCTGGGCCTCATCCTTTTAAATGAAAAAAGCGGAAGGGATTTCCAAGTATTTACGAAGTATTTTATTTTAAATAGGCTTTTTATTTTAAGTTTTCATAAATTATATCCCAATAAAAGTTTTAAATTTTGACTTTGTAAAAAATGGAAGGAGCAGTTATTAGCATTGAGACAATATTCAAGGCAAATGAATTGTATGTTCCTTCAGAGGTGGTAGTCTGGGGCTTAAAAATTATAGACTTTCCAACTTTATATACTGAGTAAGGCCCATTCTCGTCACAAGTTTAGTGGACACAATGTTAATTGGTGTCCCACTGTCCACAAACGCGTCTTTATAGCCTATTTACTGAGATATCAATTTAGGTCAACTTCCAAGATTAGCAATGAAGCACTCTCATATCAAAAACCGAAATCATCCTTCTTGGTAGATACCAAACACATTGGTCCCCAGCACCCCTTAATCAGAGGGACCCAGAAGTTCAGTATATCATTAGAGCACCAGGCGACCAACCCAAAACACTCATTTCAAACAATTTTTTGTGTTCAGCCCCATTGAGAGCCCAGTACGCCACCTGGGACTATGGATGGAGGCGGGTGTATATGCCAACTCAATAATAGAAAAAACATACTAGCGAATCTAACAAAGCTCATCACGTCTTTAAGGGGTCAACAAACCAGCTTAACAGTATATTAATGCTTGCCAACACTACGCTTCTGTTAAAAGTATGTTTAGAGACTATGCAACGCGTTCTCTACATCTTTTTTGCTTTGTTATACGCTTCATTATAAAGCTGGCTGTGTCTGGGTTGATCTCCCCCTGTGTGACTAGAAGTCCTCTATGGTCCACAACAAAGCGGGTGAATGGGCCTACTTAACTGCGTGGACCAAGCATCCAGGATTCTGAGTAAATGGATTGCTTCAGTAACCAACCCATCACTCCCAACTTAACACTGGTCACGCGCAGCATGATTAACTTTGCCCGCACTAATGGCCTTTGTAACCCCACTAACCCCAACTCTCTTCTCACATATATGGCAATTCACCCATCTGCAGCAGGCCTGCACAGGACCACCACCCACTTTACAATGAGTCTACTTAATATGAGGAGTGCAGATTGTAGGATTAGTATCAGCGGTTACACCCCGCAGAGGGGTTGTCCTACTACTAAATTCAAACATTAAGTCCATGAGAAAGCCATTCTAAACAACTTGGTACCAAGGAGGTCTCTACCATGGCCAGAGTGGAATATCTGGATATGTTGGACAACCCATACTGCCTAGAAACCCAGAAAGGCATCTGGATATACATCCATCACCCTCTTCTACAGTCACAAGTTCGTTCCTATTTGTGGCGCTGCTTTAAGTGGGTATACCATGCCGCAGAGTGATTCAACGCATCACGCTCCTCATTTGTTGTGTGTGACTAATATGGGATGTTGGTCCACCGCATGGAAAAATATCCACCTTTAAAAGCGATATGGCGTGAGATTCAGAGGCTTTTTTGCCAGGAGCAAACACAGACCTTTAGCCTATCTAGAAACATCTTTACATTAAGCTTGAATTCACCTATAAGACCCTCCCTCCAAGCCTTAGTGGTGGCAATAGATTTTTGAATTATCCACATGGTTGTCCTGGATGCCATTTCAGGCTATACTACCACCCTCTAGGAAGCTGTACACTAATTTGAGTCGCAGCTTATGGACTATATCCAAGCATTGTTATTTGGATATCTATCATCCCATCAATGACAGTTGATCTCATCCTGGTTCCCAATATAGTTCATCACTTCAAACCCCTTTCTACATACGTGCTCAATAGTGGCGCAAGCCTCTACTCACAATATCCCTCTTCATTTCATTGAAGTTCCAGCTGACAACAGGAGACAACATTAGCTTCTCTGGGGTGCCTCTAGCTTTTATTAGTGCTTGAAAAGTATAACATATCAGAAGTGTCCGTCTCATGGTCATCCTTCCCCAAATTAATTAAATCAATTTAGGTAAACTCAATAAAAAATCTTCTGAAGATTTTATTGTGTGGACATCCAAAATACCCTATTGATCTGTATATTTTGAATGTCTTCACCTAATTTCGGCCTTGATTACTTTTGAAATCTATATGATTTTGCCACTTGAACCCTTTAACTCTGGATTCACCAGAGGGGAATGGAAGCCTGTGTTGTTCTAACCGTTGAACTTAAGATCTTAGTACTACTTTCAGCTAACTTGGCTCTGCTTTCTTTCTGTGCGCATGTGGTATCTGATACAATAAAATCATTATACCTTGATGAACTTTCAAAGGTGGGCATCGCTGTCATTACTTTGCCTAAAAGAAGGCTTTTTAAGGAATTTCATTTTACCATGGTTTCTTTTCTATGAAGCGGATGTAGAAAATTTTGATTCTATTTTCCCTGTCTTAACCATGTTTTCTATAAACTCTTCATCATCCGCAGAGTACACAGAATAAACCTTGGTTTAAAGCTCATATTAGTGCAACAATAATCATATTGCCTCAATTTTCTGCAAAATGGCAAGTGATAAGATTGATATTAGCCTATCAGGATGAGAACCATAAAGTGGAGGAAACTTTTTCTTTAGAGGTGGTACTAGTGTGGGGGCTTAAAGGCTCACAATGACTTTTTTTAAGCGTCTCAAAAGTGTCAATGCATTGCTGGTGATAATTTACCATGTGCGTGATATCATGCCCACATTTAAAACTGGTAAAATAATCCAACTTAATTCTTTGTAGGGCTCACAAGCATGACACAAAGCGATCTGAGATTTAAAATCAATAATGACATTAAACTCATATAGTGTCTGTTCCTCCAAATGGAACCCTCCACAAAGGCTTTTAGAGTTTCATTATTTTCAAGGAAGATACTAAGGACTTCTATATTCCGAGTGTTCATCCCTTCTGAACCGCAAACTCCTTGAAAGTAAGATCCTTAGAATTAAGGTAGGACAAACTGATTCCTTTAATTTTGTCATGATTAACTCCTAACTTTTGGAGTTTTAGGAGTTCATTACCATTGCCAACCAAGCATTTATGGACTACTACTCTATACTAAACTCAGAAAGATTAATTTAAGTGTCCAAGTCTACAAAATCAACAAAAAATTATGCAAATTAATGGAATTACCCAGAAATTTTTTTAAGGTTGCAGGGCTAAATGTCCTGCAATATTTCCATATAGTAACTGTAAAAATTTTCTTATGATTGATTATTGGCCATCAACCCAGTAACCTTTTTACTGCACAGGTTCGATTTCCTCATTATCTTTGTCACATTGTATAGATTGTATTAATCAATAATATTATGGAGACTATTATCTGTAGTTGAGTTTGTTCTCTTATTAGGCCCAACTTGGCCAGTACTTCCGATTAGATACTCTGTAAGTTGTACTCATAGGGATTAGCTCCCTGTATTCTTGTCCACCCAATCTTCATTAAGATACCCCAGTGACAGTCTCTCTTAGCCCAACACACAGTCGGCAGCTATCCCTGATTGTGGTTCCTTTGTCTCTAGATCCCCGCTCAGATCTTTAATCTTCTCTCTGAGAGTCTTCCAAATATTACCTTCTGCAATAATATCCTTGAGATGGAATGACACAATAGAAGCTGATAGTCTAACTATACACTGAATTGACAATATTACTGTAGAAACTACAAATCTTGATAATAATATTGTTTTACTAAATGATGTTTTTAATGTGTATTTTATTATAGTAAATCCTAGGGAATTATATAGTAGGGGCTTTGGCTGTCTAACCCTCAGTTGACACTCCTTGATGAAATGGCAGCTGTTGCCATTGAATCACCCTTCCTTGTCTCAGCAGTGATGGTCTTCCCCATCCTGGCTAGGATTCTGTCATTGGACATCCTCAAGACCTCAAATGGAAAGAGTTGTAAAACGTGTCCCTAACGTTTTCTTCTCAATCCAAGCGAACCAACCATAATTGGCTAGCAACTTGCATAGATAATGGGACTTATTACCTATTATGGCAGGTCACTTCACCAACTGATCGACTTGCTAGTTGCAGGTGGCATCACTCGCCTCATAACTCACTATACATTCCTAATCAGTCAGAGATGAAACTTGACTTATCCCAATCTGTACACATGATATTAAATCACTATCAGATGCCCCTATTTTGTTGGCCACTCCACCCAATGAGATCTTAGGTATTCATCCGGATTGATCCCCAACAGATATGACCAGGTGAATATCCCAAAATCCCCTAAAAGTAGTTCCTCTAAAACTTGCGCTAACTGATTTCCAATTCACTTCGCCTTAGGGAATTTTCCCTAGCGACACCAGGTAATCTAGCAGGCTGGGAATATGGCCAAATTATCCCAACAGCAACCCGCATTACAAATTTGAGAAGTGATAGTATAATGGTTTTGGGCTGATGGAGTGGCCCAGCTTTAAGAGCCTGAGCAATCATTATTAGGATTAGCATCCACTTTGTGTATGAGTTGTAATAGAGTAGTACAAATAGTTGAAGCGGAATGCTCAATGTCGAACAATTGAATGTACAATTAATTTATAAGAATTTTTTGGTGCTAAATAGTTTAGATATACTAAAAAATTGGCGATTAATCTTAGCAAAGTCATCTTGATCAGAGTAATGATTTTAATCCTAGTATTCAGGTGAATTGCTCTGATTGACTGATGAGGCTACTTTGGACCCTCGGCAAAGTAGATAAGTTGACTTGAAAGTCCGCCCACACACCAGCCTGAATTTAGTGCAACTTCCTAATAGGAAACAACACCCTTTTATAGATCTATGGGGGTTCAGAGGGATTAATATTATATCTACCTATAACCAAATAGGTCATCCAGTAATCAGCTGAGGTATAAAAATTTTCAAGATTTTTGATTAAATGAGTTATAAAAAGTCGTTACCAAATGTAGTCGCCATTCATTATGTCAACCCAACGCTGAAAATTTAGCTCAATCGAGGTCAAAAGATATTTATGAGCTCTAATAGGGTGAATCATCTTTTATCCCAATTGAGCTACCCTCTGCCTATTCTGAATTTTCTTGCCCCTCTCATTTTTATCCTTCCTTCACCTTAAATACTAAGTGTTGATATTTTAATAATAAATTACTTTTACCACCATTTCTGATACCAAAAAAATAAAGAACTAAAATCTACTTGTGATACTTTAGCCCTGCTCCAGGAGTACATTTAGACTTTCATGGCGGAAGCAGCTCGCAAATCCCTCCACCAATCAGATTGGGATGCCCAAGTTGATTGGGCTACCCAAGCTGAAAACCTGATGGGTGAGTTGGTTTCACCTGACCAATGCTATCAAGCATTTAATTTGAACCAAAGCTCCCAACAATGTTCCTGCTGAGATTCCAACTTCATATGATGGTGCACCACAAGTGCACATAATGCCAAAAACTCGCCCCACAGTGGGGAAAAAGCAGAAAGCAAAGGCAAATGCGAACCTCACAGCTAAAGTCTTTCATACTGAAACATACTCCGTTGCACAGAATACCCATTCTTCCAAGCAGCGACATGCAGAAAATGTGAAAGCTGAAGGGCACAGGTTCCCTTCCTTTGCACCTAAGGTGCGACGGGGGAGCCTTTACTTTAGGGATGTTAAACATCGCTGGACTCAAGGCCTCGCTGTCCTGGGCTAGAAAACTGAGTTTTTAAAAAAATAATTTACCCATGGACATCCTGGCCATTCTTAAAACCCACTGTCCACATGATGCAGAGGAAGCTTGAGCAACCATTCTCCTCCCTTCCCTTTCCTTTTGGTCTAAGCACGGTGGGGTGCTTGTTTGTGTGAACCATAGTTTTATATATTTTGTCACAATTGTACCTTGACGGTCATATCCTTGTAGTCACCTTTTTTGGGACAACAAAGTGCACGCTGTCGTTAACATTTATGCCCCTACCTGTGCATGAGATCATCAGGAATTCTTCTCGGCAGTCTATTTCCTTCCACTATCCCCTGACCCATTTGTTGTAGGTGACATGAACTGCTGGACAAACCCAACCACAGACCACTGGCCCACATCGCCTACACCCCCACAGGGGCATGTTGAACTTCACATTCTCAAAGCCAACCTAGGGTTGTTTGATACTCTGCCGCATCATGCACCACTAATCACTAACATGTCTCACCCCCACGTGCACAAAAGCCAGCTAAGGTCCATGACCCGCATTGACCTTATCCTCATGCTTTTGAAAATTCAATCCCAAATTTCCCTCTTCACCACAACAAAAAGCGATTTCACCGACCACAGGATGGTATTGGTTTCCTTCCATTTATCTAATCCAGCAGCCCAGGCACCGAAGTGGTGCAAACTCTGCCCCACTGAGATTGCATCACCAAGATCTTCCTCGTGGGTGGAAACTGTGACCTTGGCTCTGGAGTTTACCACACTGTTATGTGCAGACCCAATCTCCCCCCGGTCAACCTTCAAAGTGAACACAATCTTCCAGGCTTGCCACCTCTTCTCCCATCACTTGCGGGATTCATTGGCAGTCATTTTGAGCACGCTGGCAGAATTGGACCACCTGGATTTTAACGCCCCCGCTGCAGGCTACAGCCAGCTTGGGGTCACAAGTGGGCATAAGAGTCTACTCACCTCAGTGCACTGGTAAGACAATACAAGCATTGGGTTTGAGTTCAGTAAAAAGCAAAGCATATAACAGCGGGTAATACATGTTCCGCTTTCTTTTTTTAAAAAATACTTTGCACTGCACCAGTGTTTGGGCTGCACACAGGTGCGAAGGCCTGACCACTCCATCGCAGATATGCCAGCTAAAGTGGCAATCAAAATAGAAAATTATTACTCCAAATTATATTGATCTAATCCAATTCCACCAGCTGAAATGGAAAATTTTCTCAAAAATGCACATATCTGCACCATTTCCCAATTCCCGGAGTTGATGAATTTGATTACTAGGGACAAACTCTGATCTTCCATTTTTGATGCACTGTACAGAAAGTGCCCAGGTCCAGATGGCATCCCTTATGAGTTCTATAAGAAGTACTTCAAAGATTTTTCCTTCTTGCTGCATGCCTCTCTGAACCAATGACTTCTGGAAAAGCGCCTCCTACCTGGAGGGCAAGAGGCCTTCACAATAACGTTGTACAAAAAGGGAATAAGCTGGACTTGGCCAACTGGCGCCCCTTTTCACTCACTAACACATACACAAAAAATTAATTAAATCATGGCTAACCGTAAAGGGGTTGTTGCCTCTGCTCTCATTTCCCCTGAAAAATTTGGTTTTATCCCCAAAAGGTTGATTTGGGACAATATACACACCGTAACCAGTGTCTGTCAATCCACGGATTCTGGAGCCCTGGTGTTTTTAGACCAGCAGAAGGCCTATGATAGAATCAACTGGGATTACCTCAGATCCTGCCTCCAAAAAGTTCCCGCCTCCCCTTTTTTTCATTAATTGGGTGATGTTGCTAACAGAATCTGCCACAATGGCTTTGAGTGGCCCTGGCTTCCTCACAGATGTAGTCCGCCCTCGAAGGGGCCTATGCAAGGGAACCCTCTTAGCCCACTCTTGCATAACTTCAGCCTTGACCCACTTCTTCGAAATGTGAATGCCCGCCTTACTGGTGTCCATATGCAAGGCCAAGCACCAGTCAAGATGTTGGCATTTGCTGAAAATTGTGTGGTTATGGTGTCTAATAATCATGATGCATGTGCGCTTGAAGATACTATCCAGGTTTACTCCAGGGTAAGTAATGCTGCACTTAACACCTCCAAAACCAAAATTGTTCTCCTTGATCAGTATCAAGCCCGCTGGGCCCCAGAGCCCCATTTTCTACCTGCTTAATTAACTAGCTCATGGGATCACTTGCCCTGCCCTGCCCACCCCACTCCACCCCACTTGTACTCCCCTTTGTGCCACGCCCCACTGTTGGCCCTGTCCGCCATTTGAGGGGTGTGGCTGGAGGCAGGAGGGTACGCCTCAACGGTGATGGAAAACCATATCCTAGACAACATTACGAAATGCATAGCTTCCCTCAAAGCCCGCCAAACCTCCCTTACAGGCAGGGTAGTGCTAGCCAAATCTATGCTCCTCTCTAAAGTTTGGTTTGGGGCCCACGCCATCGCCTTTTCCCTTGTTTCTTCAAGTCATTATACGCCCTTCTTCAAGGGTGCCTTGGTTAGGCCACCCACCGCCGGTGCACCTGGATGTCGTGTTTGGCCCTCGCCATAGTGATGTTATGGGCCTGCTCAACTCTGAGGCCCATGCAGCCAAAATCCTGTGCACCTGGATTGCTGCCATCACCAGCCCTACAATCTCTACCCAGCACTGGTCCCGCGCGGCCCGCTCCAACTTCTCCCACGTCCTGGGCCTCAGCAATCCTACCCACACCTTCTCTGTTAAAGTACCTCGCCTCACACCCTTCTGCTGCGGGCCCACATGAGACGTCGCCTCGCTTCAAAAAGAGCCTCCTCTCCATGCAGAGCGCTGAGTGGATAATTCGCATCTGTGGGCATACCTCCCATAGGGGGCGCCCTTCTCCTCAGTTCACCCAGGAAGTACAAGGACTACCCATTCTGAACGGAGTAATACCCATGAGATCCCCTACCATAGCCAGGGTGGACTACTGGACATGGTGGACATCCCCTACTCCCTAGATACCCAGAAAGCCATTTAGAAGTACGCCCACCACCCTCTTCTGCTGCTGCATATTTGTTCCCATGTGGGGTGCTGCTTGAGATGAATATAATATATTGCCAAGCGCTCTAACGCTTTGCACTCATCCTGCGTCATATGTGGCCAGTATGGAACGCTGGTTCGCCTCCTGGAAGAGTGCCCTCCATCAAAAGTGATAAGACGTGAGGTACAATTTCTATTTTTGCCAGGATCAGGAACAACCCTTCAACCTGTCTAAGGACATGTTTGCTTTATCCATGGTTTCCCCTCTTCCACCTTCCCCCGTGCCTTGGTAGTTGCAATCGGTATGTGGACTATCCACACAATTGTCCTAGATGCTATCTCAGGCTCTACTCCCACCCTCCAGGAAGTTATATGCCGGTTCCAGTCGCACCATTGTGGACCACTTTCAAGCGGGGATGTTTGGGTACCTCCCACCCCGTAGCTGCCTGATGGTCTCTTCCTGGTTTTGGTTTGGTTCATTGTTTCAAACCCCTTCCTACATACGTGCTCAATAGTGGCGCAAGCCCCTGCACAAGTAACCCCCTTCCTTCTCTTGACGTTCCTGCTGGCAACAGGAGATAGCGTCTTCTTCTCTGGGGTGCACTCCTCTCGCTGAATATTGTTTCGTTTTTTAGTGTTTTAACAGAAGTGTCTATCCCCTGGTAGGCCTTCCCCAAATAAAATTTACCTGTGTTTCTTTTACCTCTAAAATCTTTACTATGGGTATAGAGTTTCATACTCTAATATCCTCTAAATTGTTGAAACTGTTCCATAAAGCACTTGCAAGCACTAAAAGCGCCAGGATTCCAACATGTGGTGCTCATTACAGGGGACCCTTTACACCATAATCTTAAACTAAAATGGAGGACAATTTGGTGGATAGCCCTCCTAACCTCCCCATTAAAGATGACTAAAGGATAGCCACTTTAGCACAGCAACTAGCAAAAGCCTTGTTGCGCCTTAAAAAGCTCTAAAGTCGCTCCTCTCAAGATCCTGATGAAACTGCTCCTGCTATCCATAAACCCCATAAGAGACAAGTTTACCCCACGTGAGATAATATTGCCTTGTTTCTCTTTATCTATAAATCTTTCATTGAAGGGATGACTGATAACCAGAAGAAGACCATCCTTCCCTGCATATGTTGCATCTCCCAAGATGTAATGTTTCCTCATATGGACACCCTTAGTACCAGGACAGAGGTTAAGGAAGCACTTATTTGGGATTCAGCTCAACGCAAATTTTAAATAAGAAAAGCAGGATTTTATGTACCTCTGCATGCAAAAGGGTAACATAGTTGACAACTTTTTAACCAGCTCTACAGTGAATTTCAGCCACTGTTGATTGCAGAAATGTTACTTCTTGACAACGCCGTTGTGGCCAATATGACTGGCTTAGTTTCTCACCCTTCCTTAGAAAGGCATATTATCTTAGTGAAACGCCGCTTCTGGAATGTTTGTGATAGAAAGGATAATTTATTAGATGTTGCAGATTTCCATATTGTTGAGACTACCCATGGAGTTGTGTTGAGCCCCCAAGTCTTAACCATTGAGGATCTCACAACCGTAGCTCTGTGGAAAGAGTCCTCAACGACCCTCATGGCTCCTCCTGTGTTTGCTCACACCTTAAAATCTCTTCCCATTATGCGACTCTTAACATACCTCACTCTGCCATTTGAGGTTATCTCAAGTGCACTCTCAGTGACAGGCCAGCGCTTCCATCAGTCATCTTCACCCAGAGTGCGCCCTGTTCATTCAGTGGAGACTTTCATCACCCCACGCCCTCCACCAAGAGGCCTCACACAGCGGCTCAATTGTCACTTTCCCCTAAGACGCAGTTAAAATTTCTTTGGCATCTTCATTGGAAGCTCTCATCCCAAAACCTGCCTCTAATGTGCAGCCAAAATTTTGACATTCCTTCTCCACGTGAGACTAAGTACAAACTCTCCAAACCAGTCAGCAAAGAGCTTAAGCCAAAGGCTGTTGATGCTAAAATGCCTTCTCCCACGCCGAAAAAGATATTTTCGCGCCTTAATGGCATCCACTGCAACAAAGATATGCATGTTTCCAAGGTGTGTCATATGGAGACATCTGACAAACCTGATGTGCCTGACTCTAGAATTTCTACTATCGCTCCTCTGACTAGCATTGATAACCCTTTTGATGATCAATCTGAAGGGGGTTGTGAAGACGTTAGATATTATTCTAGGAGCTCAGTTGAAGTAGGGATACAGGATTTGTTGAACCCAGAAGGAGTGAATAAGGACGTGTACCTGAGAAGTTCTTTTTAGCAGTGTTTGGGGTTCCCTGAGGTTATCATTACCACTAGTGATGCTGATCAGTTCATTTCTTTGGTGATATAACCTATTCAGCATGTTCATACAATATAACTCATTAAAAATAAACATACTGAGGCAGCTCAAGAACTAGCCTCCACTTTCCGTCTTTTAAAGGTTTAAGCTCCCCCCTAACTTTGTTAGAACTTTAACCAAGGTGGAGGTTGTCATCTAAAAGGTATGGATTATGGCCACCCTTGACACTGATTCCCCAATCAGTGTGACCTCCTCAAAACTTATCAAGAAGAATAAGTTGGCGCCTGACTTGGCATATTCACATTAGTATGGAACTGTGGGTCCCATTCAGCACACGCGCTATTGGGGCATACTTCTCTTGACCCTCAGATTTTAGAAGCTTATCATGTCAGCATCAGCTGAGCCCCGGAACAATATATGCAATATGTTTATTGGCACTCAGTTTATGATGAGTAAAACGGAATCATCAGAATGAACCAGAGGTTTCTCTACTTTCTTAATTATGAGTTGCCTTTAGTTCTAAACAACAAATATTCTGGCAAGAAACAATATCATTGCCTGGCTGAGTACCCTTCTTATACATTAACTTTACATTATACCACAATTGGTTTAAATACAAAAAGTTGCTGATTAAGTGGACGCTTTAAAATATTTCTAATTTAATGCCTCAGAAAATTAATAATCAAGTCTGATGAACAACGAATGATTGGCACAATAAGTACTTTAAAATCCCTTCAAAACTTCTTTTATACAAATTAAGCACCGCTGAAGTAAGTTCCTTAGAGCCCCGATCATTCCTGGTATATTAGACCCCACCTACAAGACCCATCAATATTCTATTGAAAAATCTTACTAACAAGGACATTATTGTGAAAAAATCAGGAAATAGGAAAAGGTCTGCTAATTCCCATCAAGAATATTTAAAAGTTCACTGCATAACCTCTATGTTAGAAAAGGGACTATTAACTAATAAACTGTTATTTAGCCCTGCTAACATTCATATTCAGAGGACCATCTAGTATAAATAAACATCTATATTCAGATGAATTAACCTCAGAAGAGCTTGAGAAACTTCACTCCTTATTAAATACTTACAGCGAAATTTCTCTGAATCTGATACTAATTATGTACACATGATGGATTGGAGCCACACATATGATGTTGGTAATGATAGCCCTATACAGTCTAAATCAAATCACAAGTTATAGGTCAAAGAGCAATGTCAGACATTTACCTTTGCAGCCTAAAAAATAAAATGCTGTAGGTCAAGTTCTGCAAAAAAGGAAATTGTCAGCCATTTGTGATTTTCTGATGTCGTTAAAAGTTCATTTAATAAAAATAAAAATGAGAAAGTTGAGGAAATTGGCTGTAAGTCCCTGACCAATTCTTGGTGGAACCCCATTAATCAGGGTAACACCAGTTTGAAACCTGTACAGGCATTAGCTATAAAATCAGCTGGTCGGATTACTCTGACCTCACCACAGACCTTGGGGAAACTCTTAGAAGGCACTCCCCCTGACCCTAACAAAGTCCTCTAATGCACCTGCGCAGGGACCCCCCTTTTATAGGCTTGGCGGGGTCCCCAAGGTGCAAGAAATTTCTTTGAAAGTGATTGGCTAGAGCACATAAAAATGTTACCTCATAGGTATGTGTTAGCCAATCAGAATTCCTCTTCATTTGCTCCGCTGCCCTGAAGCAAGTTCCTGAGTTATAATACGTTATTCCTTCATATTTCCTAAATCAGACTAGGTTAAGCTGTTCCAAACTTATTCCCAAAATCCCCTTGACCATTGAATTACTTTAAATACCTAAACAGTTGAATGTCAAGAATCATCATTTTATCCTTTATCGTATGGGTAATAAAATCATAAAAAAATCCAATTTTTATCAGCGCTTTTTATTAAACTTATTTTATTAAAATATATGTGGAAACCAGCTGGCGGAAAGCACCAGCAAGCAAAAGTAAGCTGGTTTCTCACAAGCAACAAATGAGGATAGAGCTCAAACAGTTATTAAAATATGGGTTACTAGTACCATTTCTTAAGCTCTTGGTCATCTCCTCTCTTGCTTATTAAAAAACGGAAGTCATTGGGTAGTTATGGACTACGATAAATTTGAACAATCTCACCCTGAAAGATAGTTATCCTATCACTCAAATTGATGATGCTTTTACACAACTCTCTGGATTTAAATTCTTTTCTACTATAGATTTGGCTATAGGATACTGAAAAAGAGACCTTTTCCAACAAGATCTAAAGAAATGTTCTCTTATTTTCTTTGAAGTCTTATTCAGCCCACTAAAAAACCTCAAGGGTTGTGCAATACACCTGGAATAATTTCAAAGAGCACATATCATATCTTAAGTGATCTTAAGCTAATTTTTGTGATAGTATATCTTTATGACATCTTGGTTTTAAACTTTCAACGTGCATTTACTCAACTACTGGAAGTTTTTAATCCTGCGTGCATCTAAAATTAAGTTATAATCCTCAAAATGTACTTCTTTAAAATAAAAAGATTTCCTTGGATCTGCTATCTCACAGGAAGGAAATCAACCCTTACAAGATGAGGTTGAAGTGATTTCCAAAATGCTTTGCCTCAAAATCTACAATACATTCAGGTGTTTTTGGGTATGATGGGATATTACCATCAGTTTATCACAAATTTCGCCCAGCTCAGTGAGCCTCTCATAAGATTATTGGCTAAGAACACTCATTTCTATTTGGGTGCAAAAAGGCCACAATGAGACGCTGAAGCAATTTCTACAAGAACGCCCTATCCTACACCCTCATATTACAGTAAACTTTTGATTTTGTTTACTGATGCCTCTAATTACGCTGTTGGAGCCACTCTGGTTCAGATGGACGATAACAGTGTGGATAATCTAAGTTCCTACTTCAGCAAGATACTTTTGAAAGCTGAACGAAACTACAGCGTCACATAAAATGAGTTCCTTGCAGTCTTTCTCTCTGTAAAACAACAGCACCAAATTTTTATAGAACCAACTTCACCGTGGTTACAGACCACGCTTCTTTTAATGGCTACAAAATATGAAGGATCCCACCAGAGAATTTGCCAATGGGCCTTAAAGCTCCAACCTTGTGATATGATATTTGAACACTTAGCTGAGATTTTCCATAAAAATGTTAATTGATTGACTCAGTTTCCTGTCCTTCATTTAGATAGTAGTGCTGCGGTGAGTTTACATTACCCCCTTATAGCCCCTGAAGCATGAAACGAGGAGGATGAACCCATTAAGAAAATGTTAGTGTGACGCTCTTGCTACACTAGGTGAAGATTGGGAAGTTGTTTATCAAGATAAGGGCAAATTAAATGCCTTATCTTTGACCTTCTATCTGAGTACCTCTTAACATGGAGGCCCACTCTACCCTTGTTCCCAGCGGAGTATGTAAGACCTATGAATGGATTAGAGATCAATAATAGTAGGAGATAAATTGTGGAATCTATTATTAAAGCCCAAGATGCCTGCCTAACCTTCAAAAGAAATCTATTTTCAAGAACATATATATACATCACCCTAATACCCCTCATCAACCCTTCCCAACAATAAATTTAATGTGGTAGTTCTCTACCCCAGACTACCAGTGTGAATTGATAAATACTATTAGGTATTGATCATTTACAAAATGGAATGAAACAGTGCCTTTCCCAACCCAAAATGCTAAAGTTACCGCTACTTTAATTCATCAGTATATCTTCACCCGCTATAGTTGCCCCAAGTTTTACTCTGAAACAATAGGAAAATTCTCATCTAAAGCGGTCTAGGTCCTGGCTACCTCCATGGGAGCACAACAACTCTTCTCAGCTCCTTATAACCCTTTGACAAACGGTGCTATAGAAAGAGCAAATGGAACCTTGATATCCATTTTACTAAATTTTGCCGCTTCAGACCCTCTACACTGGGATATATTTTCTTGCTTAGTGCTCTCATGCGTATCATATTAGTAATCACTGGGTCCTCAAATTGTCTCCATTCTACGTTCTATATGGTCAAGAATCTGGGGTACCCACTATCTTAACTAAATATGTGTTTTCTGCTTATATTGATAATCCTGACAAAGCCATGAAGAGGTAGGTTTAACACATATCCAGCTACAATCTGATATATGCCCAATTTAGCTAAAATCTTTACTTAAGAGGGGTCAGCAGTTAATGAGCTCAGACCCTTCACTACCCTCTTTTCAAGTATCTGACTTGATTTTATATTATCATAAATGTATCACTCCTAGAAGCGAGAAGCTCAGTTCCATTTGAAAAAGGACCTTTTGTTATTACTTAAAAGAGGACTGATGAATATTTATCAAGTCTCTTGCTTCTGGATTACTATTAAACAATTAAATGGATTTTTTTAGGTCTCTATTTTCCCCCAACATTCTTGAAGGGGTTAATCTTGGACAATTAGATGTGCAACTAGTTAATTAGATATTCTAGTGCAAAATAGGTAAGATATTATTAAAAAAAGCCACGAATTCTAGAAAAATAGTACCAATTAAAGTAATGATTTTACTCCTAATATTCAGGTAAATTGCTCTGATTGACTGATGAGGCTACTTTAAACCCTCGGAAAAATAGATAAATTGACTTGAAAGTTCACCCACACACCAGCTTAAATTTTGTGTAACTTCCTAAGAGGAAGCAAACCCCTTTTATAGTCCTGTGAGTGTTCAAGGGGATAAAAATGTTTTATCTATTATTTAACCAAATAGGACATCCAGTAATCAGCTGAGGTGAAATTATTTTCATGTTTTTTTTGATTTTATGGGTTATATCAAGTCGTTACCACATGATTTTGTCATCGCTGCTGTCACCAACACTCAAAATAAGCTCAATGCAGTCAATAGAAATTTAAAAAGTTCTGCTAGATAAAACATAATTCATCATTACTGGCTACCCTCTGTCTAAGCCAATTTCTTTTGCCCTATCATTCCTGAACTTCCTTTACCCTCAATACTAAGATTTGGCAACTTAATAGTGGATTGCTTTTGCTAACGTTTCTGATAACAAAAAAATAAACCAAAAACATTTTGAAGTTATTTTCCCCCCTAAAATTTTTAACAGCTGCTAAGGGTCTAATTACTTAAGTATCCACTATTGTCTGAGCTAAGGGGTTTATACCGCTTGTCCTTTTATTTTTAAGGCCAGGAAACCCAAAGTTCCTGGGTGCTGGATATAAGTTTTTACTTTCCTTGAGCAGAAAGTCTTAACTTTAGCTAAAGTCCCTTGAGTGGTAAATACTATCTATTATTGCATCCTTAAATAATTAGAGGTAGGGCAATTTCTATTAAAATAGCAAAAAGAGAGACAAGTTTATTGCTTAAAAACATCGTTATGTGGAAGATTAGGGAGCTTCTAACAGTCAATCTCCATGCGTTCCAAACTATGATCTATTCTCATTACCAATCAAGGATTCTGCATCTGGTTGTTCTTTTCTGTCAAATGGGATTTGATCGCCGCATAGATCAGGTTTAATCCCATATCAGGGGGTTTCAGGCGAGTATTAATTAATACAATAGTTGGGAATTGCCATCAATATTGGATGGCTTGAAATTAGTCAAAGATTATCACCAATAATGGTTTCAGCTTTTTATAAGCTGGTTTTGATTCCCGTCATCTAACTCATGTAAACCTTTGATTCAGGTAGAATCATGACAACACCCCCCTCTAGATCTTGGCGCAGGGGGAAACAGCATGGAGAAATCAACTGTTTATCTGATTTACCACAATACCCTGAAGACCTCCACGATTATGTGCTCATTACCCCGCTTATAAATGACTATGTAGGGCCCAACCAGTTGGTGCCCAATTTGTTATCACGACTCCTGGCTAATGGTGGTAGAAAAGGACTAGGTCACCCAGTTGGAAGGTGTTCAGAGGTTCATGTTTGTAAATGAACCGACTTGTTTCTCTACTAGTGGTAATAAATAAGTTCTTGGAAGCCAGAGCCTGAAGTCAGATAAATTCATTGGCAATATTTCACATAGTGACTTGAGAAGCTTCAGGGAGGCTTGGTCAAGATTTGCTTGCACTTTAGAAGTCATAAGGAGATTTTACATATAACACTTAGAAGGGCAATATCTTAATAATTCAATGATAGCGCTTCTAGATGCCAGACTTGCACTAGGAAAATATTGGGGCCAATGAAGGGGCCAGTCATAGCCATTTTCTGGAGTGATGCAGTTAGATTACCATTCGACCACTCTACCATTTGATTGGTTGAAGGATGGCAAGGGGTTGGAAAAATAACTGGGTGGATTCCATCAGGTTAACCAAAAACTTCACCAGCTACAATTAGAAGTTTTGCCCGTTATCAGAAAGAAATATGTTAGGGCACCCATGCTGGGTGATAATCTGTTTATATAAAAATGTGGCAGAAGCTCTTGCTCAAGCAGAGGGTATTGATACAGCTTTGATTCATTTAGTTTAATGATCTACTGCTAGGAGGAGGAACTGATTATCATTAGAAGTTTGAGAGAGAAGTCCCATTACATCGATGTTAATAGTATGGAAGGGTTCACAGGATGGAACCACTGGATGTTGAGATTGGGGATTGGGTCTGTCTTGACTTTTACATACCAGGCAGGGCTCTAATGCATCTTGGATTTTAACAAGCATTACTTCCCAGTAGCATTGAGGCTTGACCCTTTGGTAAGTTCTCCAAATTCCATTGTGGCCAACTTGCCAATAATCTCTTTAATATGATGTCAGTCCGAGCTGAGGGTCATATATAGAGCAACCATTTTCAATATACAAGTTTATACATAATACAGTTTTAAACTTGAAGGTTCTCCGATTTTTGGTAATTCTTATTGAAGGATTTTGGATTAATTTTTCCATAAATGCAGTTTAGTTAAAGGTTGTTGAGTCAATCCACCTCAGGGTTAGTTAAAGTTAAAATGAGAAGCCTGGATAAACAATCTGCTTTTTGGTGGATGGTCCAGGACGCTGAATGATGGAAAAAATTTTAATTTTAAGCTTTAAAGACCATTGAGCTAACCTCCCATCAGGATCCTTTATTTGTTGTAGCCATTGTAAGGAAGAATGATCAGTAATTAAAGTAAAATGAAACGCATATAAGAAGGGCTAAAAAAATTCTTAATAGCCAGTAAGACCACCAATCATTTGCATTTAGTAACGCTATAGTTGCATTATCTCTGGTTAAGATTTTTCTATAGTAGGCGATGGTATGGTCCACTAAGATCTCATTGTGTTGTGATAATATAGCTCAGATACCTATATTGCTAGCATCAGTAAAAAGTAGAAACTGTTTATCAAAATTGGGATGTATATGTACTTGGTAATGGGAGAAAGCTTTGAATAATAGGTCAAAAGCCTGTTGCTCTTCTTTCCACTGGAAAGGTATACCATTCTTAAATAGCTTTACTAGAGGCTTTGAGGTGTCACAAAATGGAGAATAAACTGGCGATAATATCCCACCATCCCCAAAAAACCTGTACATCTTTTAGGGATTTAAGGGGTGACATCTTAGTAATGGCCATAACCTTATTATCTATCAGAGATATTCCAGCTTTACCTACCTTATGGCTCAAAAAAACCTTTTCTTTCTGAAAGAAGGAGCAATCTGATGGCTTTAGATTTAATGAGGCTTGCTGTAACCGCTGGAAAACTTTTGTGATGATCTATATGCTTGTAAAAGTTCTCAAAAAACATAAAAACAACGATATAGACTAACACACACAAACATTTCAAGTCACCTAAAAGTCCGTCCATGGCGCGTTGGAAGGTAGCAGTGGCGTTACATAACCCCTGCGGCATTTGAGTGGGCTCAAATAGTCCTTCACTTCAAATGAGAGCACAATTTTCACGATCCTTTGGTGACAAAAAAATTTAAAGTACCCACTGGTGTGATAAATAGCTAAAATAATGTGAATCTAACATTAAGCTTAAGGACTTATATATATGTGGTAATGGATAGATATCTTTTCTTGTGATTGAAAAGAGGCGGCGATAATCCATGATGACATGGTGGCCACATTTTTCTTCCAAATTAACAGAAGTGTGGAAGCCCATGGGTTTAAGAAGGCGCGTGTAACCTGGCCTCCAACAGTTGCTATAACTCTAAGACCACTTGAGCTTCCTCAACTTTAGATTTCCTGTATGGCCAAGATTTGAATGGAGGGTAATCCTTTGTCTCAATTTGGTTTTTATCCCAGACATTTTCCCATAGTCACTTGGTCCTGGGGAAAATATATCACCATACTCCCTTGAGGAGGTCTTTGCTATTCTGGTGTTTGTTAAAGCTGAGATTGTCTCCAATTCTACTATCAACCAGAGCTATGGTGGAAAGGGGATCAAAATCTTAAATCTTGTAAAGAGCCAAAACAGCTCAAGTCGGCATTATTCTCTATGTGAAATAGTTTTACATGAGTAATAGGGGCATGCCAAGGGACTTGGAGGGTTGATTTGTTAAATTCATTATAAGTAAGAGATAGATTCCCTGTTGGCAGGATCCAAAAACCCCAGGCAGGTCCAAGGTTCTCTGATTGAAGATTTTGGGTATCCAATTATCTCCAAAGTTTGATTAGGAGGGATGTGAATCATGATCCCCATATCTAAAATAACTTCTGAGCTAGAATGTATTTTGATTAGATGGGGACATCTAGAGGGATCCTGTCTTCAATGTCCACAGCTGCAGGGGGTAACTTAGTTTTTCTTCCTAAGACTTGATATTTAACCTTACAAAAAAGGCGGATATTAAAGGATGAAGGTTTGTTTTTTTCAGAGCTCCTTTATTTTTGACTGGGAGTTTGAATATTAATGAAATCTAATACCCTATTAGGAACAGGTATCTTACTTTGTGGCTGATGATGCAATTAAAATCCCGCATCAGTCAGACCCCAATAAGCATCTCATAATTATTGTTTTCAAATGAAATACCGGGTAATAATTCAAAGCTTTCTGAATTAGATAGGTAAGACAAAATATGCCCTGATGCCTTCTTTTGTTAATTACCTGCCATCCCATATTCAGTTTCATGAATAAAGTCTAAATCCATTTTTATTTTTTAAAAGTAAGGAGGATATAACATTAAATGGTGAGCCTGTGTCAATTATTGCCAAGACTTTAACCTTATGTATGACTACCTATACTCGAACCACAAAAATTTAGAACCAAGAATTAATGGCTAGTAAACTTTTATTAGGAAGTTGTAGCGAAGTAAGTGGAGGAATTTGCTGAAGCCAAGCTCGGGGCTGGTCAATGCATCTGAAGGATTTATATGCCAGCGCTTGGCTTTCCATATAGGAAATGTATTTCAAAATGTGCTTTTGTAGCTGCCCAATATAAAATTTGAAAGCTGAGATCTTTATTTCCTTGGATAGAAAGGGGTACATTGACTTCTGAAGGCCCTCTAACACAAAGCATCCCAAGGTGCTGGGCATAGAACTAGATATAGTACAAGGGTCCTGAGGCACTTGATAGTCAGCATAAAGAGCCTCCTTCCCTATAATGACTGATCTTTTGCCAACCTACGATGGAAGATACTACAGGAGTCTACAGTATGATTGGTTCAATTGGAAAAATTGCAGAATAATACAGGGGTAGGAAACTCAGGGAGTGTAACTGCTAGCACTTGGGTCTGAGACTTATTTGATGTTAAAACGAGTGGGCCCAGTGGGTTTGAGTAGGTTGTCCAGAATCTCCAAAATTGCTTCTTTGTCTTGTAGGATAGATGTCCAGTTAGAATTCACCGCTTTAAGATAAAGTAGAATATTAGGTATAATTTTAAACGCTGAAAACAAAGCAGTGATAGCATAGAAAACAAGACGTTCTCCAGCAACTAACGTTTTGGCCTCAATGTAAAAATTATGAGTGAACCCAGTGATATTTTCTCCCTGATTAAGGCCTATGCTATAAAAGTTTGCTTTTGGTTGGATAAAGTTAGGTATCTCCCAAACATGCAAAGCAAGGCAGTCTTCACAACCTACCAAGTCCAAAATTCATTAAATGAGGTACTATAATGTCTTGAGATATGCAACGCAGGCACTTAGTTGGGTGTTTGAGCTGCCGGGTGTCAGTGGCTTCTACCAAAGCACTTTCATAACAAAATATGAAAGAGAAGATGCTCCCTTCGCCTGGGACATACTTCTTTTTAAATGACGGCTTAAACGTGCCATTGGGGGGTTAATAGCCAAACATTGTGAACTGATACCAGGGAGATTTTTCACCTAAAGAGGAAATGATATAGCTGGAAGATTTGTATTGGTGGAGGGCGACCACTTGATTTTGTAAGGCGTTAGTATCATTAATTGTTGAGTCTACTCAATCATGGGAAGCACAAAGAGTGATTTTGTGGCGACAAGAGGGTTTAACTGCAAAATTTTGCTTTTAAGCTTGGTAGTCACATTTTTGAAGTTTGAGTTGGTGTTGCTCAAGGGCGAAAATCCTTTGCTTTATCCCACGCATCAAAGCAAGTAATTTTACTAATAGATTGAAGCTTTCCTGATATAAAGAGGGATCTGAAGCCAAATCGTTGTTCATTATAATGACTGTTGCACTGTGAACTCAGGGTATGCCTGGTACATAGCATCATTTTTGGTGGAACTAAGGGGTTTAGACAACTTGACCTTTTGTTTTTAAGCCAGGAGACTTAAAGTTCCTGAGTGCTAAATATAAGTTCTTACTTTCCTTGGCTGGAAAGTCTTCACTCATATTAAAGTTCCCTGAGTGGTAAATACTATCTTTCGTTTCATCCCTAAATAATTAGAGGTAGGGCAATTTAACTTAAAATGGCAAAAATAAAGTCAAGTTTATTGATAGAAACATCGTTATATGGAAGATCAGGGAGTTTTTCTCAGTCAAACTCCATGCGTGTCAAGTTAAGATCTATTCTCATTATCAATTGGGGATTCTGCGGTATCTTTTTCATTTCTTTCAGATGGGGTTTGATTGCTACATAGATCAGGTTGAATTCCAATATTAGGGGGTTTTGGAAGTGTTTAATTTGACCGCATTAGATGGATATTTTCCCTGATATTAAGAGCCTAAACTTTTACAAAGATTATTCCCAATAATGGTGTCAGATATTTTAATAAATTGAGTACATTTTTATCATTTGAATCATGAAATTCTTGATTTATGCAGGAATCCCAACAACTATATTGTTGATATACTATGCCAAAAGTTTTTTAAGCACAAAGTGCTATGATTCCAACACTTGGTAAGAGCAATCGCCAGAGTGTCTGAATGTACAGAACCTTTAATGACAAAGCGTATGTGAAAACCATATGCTGGTGATGCGTAACTAGTTCCTCATTGCTCTCAATATCTGGTTCCATTTAAAGGGGTTCTCACTAATCAATTATTATATCAGAGAGTTTTTCATTAGATTTTCCCTGTAAGCACTTCATAAAATCATCTCTTACTCATTTTTGAATAGATCCAACATATTGAAAAAATGGAGGCACTTCGCCTGTATATGATTTTGATATTAACAAAGTTTTTATGTTAGAAGCCGGGGAAAAATCTATTTAAGACGATGTTCTCACTCACCAGGGACCTTACTTTTTGTCCTTAATCTTCAATCTCAGATGAAAAGAATCAATTTCCTGATACAAATAAGTTTAAAGTGAACAGCTCCATCCATATCAATTTTTAGTCCATAAAAGTGGCTTCAATGAGCTTCTATTTAGTTTATAATCCTATCACTTGGCGATAATAGCTATTGTGATCCCAGAAAGTAGCATATATGAAAAATCAAATCAGCAGTTATTGACAAATATCATCATAATTGTTTGTCTGGCCTCTCGGATGGCTGCTTCAGCTTCAGACTGTTGCGCTACTTCTACCTTGAGGTTGTCTTCAGCTGAGTTGATAGGAGCCATACTTGATAAATATGATACTCAGGGAAACTAACTGTGGCCCCCTGTAGTGAGGCCCAAAATTTGAATTTGGCGCAGGGACGTCATATTATAAGCTCAATGGCATAACGCACAGAAATAAAAAGTGCTGTTTGAGGACAGTAACCTTGACAAAACTTACAAAAGCAACTTCTATTAACGGAAATAGGGCTTATTAAGACAATAGAGGAGTACAGTATAATATCTAAAACTGACCATGCTAAACAAGTCACTATAATAGTCCTTGTTGTAGGCTTTTCCAGAATTTAGAAAAAGATCCCCTTAGATAACAAACCCACTAGTTATGCTCTTCTCCTTTCCAGGATTCTTATTGGTGTAACTTTGGTTACTAAGCATCGTTTAAGAATAGAATTTAGAGGATGATATTCAAATTAGGCAAAAAAGCCAATGACTAAGTCTCAGAATATTCTCATAAAAGGACGACTACATTAAGTATAATTGAGACACTGTCATATGCCATACTAACAATAGGACCCTATTTCCAGTTATTTTACACTGGCTTGAGGTAAGACAAGATATTAGGATTAAGGTATCATAAGAATTGATATTAAATTCAAGGACATAGGCCCCAATGATCAGTAGAAGGTAATATGCGAAAGTTTTACCAGGTGGGGATTAGGGATTCATTCTGGCATTGTAATTACTATAAGCTAAGGCGTTGAGGTGAAATTAACAGTAGTAGTCTAATACAACTTTTGCAAACCCTAAAAGGTAACTGGTGACATAAAGTAACAAATAAAAAACCGAATAATCATTATAAAAATATTATTTAAATATTTAACTAAGTAGATAATATATAAGAGATGGTTAGTTAAACAAATTTTAACAGAGGCTAACCTAAAGTACATCCCATCCTTCCAAATTGGTCCTTGATTGTCCTCAGCAGTACCAGAATCATAGGACCATATAACCACCATCAACAAAATTCAGAGCCTTACCAGTGAACATTTAGTGAAGGTGATCAAATCTAAAAGAGGTTTACCAACTAGAAACGTCTCCAAACTTTTAAGATTAAGTATGGCTTGCTTGTCATATTAAGCACAAGGAACCTCCGCCTGATAGTCCCCACCTGAAATCTAGTGGCAAAATGCTCAGGTTCCTAAAAGTTAAGAAATACTTAGGCAATGGTTGAGTGGAGAATTTGAATCAGTGGGCACATCGCCCAGAGGAGTCGCCCTAACCTCAGTTCACCCAGAAAGTACAAGGCCAAGCCATTCTGAACAATGTGATTACATGAGGTCCTCTGTCATGGCCAGGGTGGACTACCAGGAATGTTGGACATCCCCTACTCCCTCAATACCCAGAAAGCCATTTGGAAGTACGCTCACCACCCTCTGCTGCAGCCACATATTCATTCCCATGTGTGGAACTGCTTGAAAAGGGTATAAAGTACTGCTGAGCGCTCTAATGCTTTGCACTAATCTTGTGTCGTGTATGACCAGTATGTAACTTTGGTTTAGCGCCAGGAAGAATGCACCCCATCAAAAGCGATCTAGCGTGAGGTTCAGCGTTTCTTTAGCCAGGATCAAACCCAGCCTTTCAGCCTATCTAAGGACATCTTCGCAATGTCCTTAAATCCCTCTATACCACCTTCCCTCCATGCCTTGGTGGTTGCAATCGCTATGTAAACTATCCACACAGTTGTTTTGGATGCTATCTCAGGCTCTACTCCCACCCTCCAGGAAGCTGTACACTAATCCCAGTCAGACCTCAAGTACCAATTTCAAGCATGGTTGTTTGGGTACCTACCATCCCGTCGCTGTCAGTTGGTCTCATCCTGGTTTCCAGTTTGGTTCATCACTTCAGACCCCTTCCTGCATACGTGCTCAATAGTGGCGCAAGCCCCTACACATGTAACGCCCTCCATTCCTTGGCGTTCCAGATGGCAACAGTTGATGGCATTTGCTTTTCTTGGGGTTCACCCTTGCTGATATTATTTCTTTTGTTTACATATTAGAAGTGTCCGTCCCAAGGTTGGCCTTCCCCAACTAAAAAAATATAAAAAAAAGAAAAAACTTAAAAAATTAAAAAATATAGTTTAAAAAAAGACCTAGGTAAAAGTGCTACCCACATAAAATTACTGGCGCATTTAAGTACCATGATTTATTTCACACCTCTCTTCAAATCCCTCTAAAGGGGGAGAGTAACCACCCACAAGTTCTTATTGTCTAACTCCCAAATGACAGAGGATCATGCAATGCTAGCCTCCCAGAAATCACGTCAGTCTATCCAATACCTTGCAGCTTTATAGGGCCACCCTTCTTATGAGAAATTTATGTAAGCACGTTTGACTGCACAAATTTCAATAAGTTGGTAAAAAATTTCCTTGCATCCCATACAGCGGCCCCTAACCTAGAGTATACTGATATTCTTGTTACCAAGCTCCCTGATAAACACAAGAACTCTGAACTGGTTCATACACCAGGTAATGATATCCTTCAGGCTCTAAAAGGTAAGAATTAAGTATATCCTGAGGCACACCCACTTTCCTAGGTTGTAATCAAAACCCCTTCAGATTAAGAGGGGCCTAAGGCTCCACTGAACCCTTTTATCTCAGCTTAGTGTCCTGTATCATGAGGTGGATGAGCGATAGTTATGCCCTAGCTTATGGATCGTCCCTCTAATTCCCCTCTTTACTCCTCTACTCTGGTGAAAATAGTTGAAATATTTATAGAGAGGTTGGGCAAACTAGAGAGACGATGGCGAGACCCAGGGGCTCATCTCACCTCTAGTAATAATAACCAAAACTCTCCTGTAAAGTTTCAAGATGGGTTTGAGCCCAATTGCCATGTAACAGGTGGGTAGCAGTTTCATGTCAGTCAATATAAAATAATGGTATAATAGATCAATTTCTAAGTTGGTTAATCAGCTCCAGAGCCTACGCTATTGGCTTCAAAGGCCTGAACAAATTTGTGGTTGAACTGGTTATGTGAACGACTTGATTGTTACAAATTTGTACTGGGTGGAACTAGCATTCTACATTGGGCCCTAATACAGGGAGAAAGATATCATAGTTTAGTGAGTTAATCCAAAGCATTGATAACACTCTGCCCACAGCCTTCCTAATTAGTCAGACATGCTTATGATCCCCTTTGCCTAATCCAGTTAAGGCTTTCCCAGATCATAACTCTCACTTTTAAGACAACAGTTACTCTAGGATCTTCAGTCAAATTAATTTTCTTATGAACTTAGTAGTTCTAAAAAATTCCATTTGATGCTCTTAGTTTCTCACAGATGCTATACACTATGATAACTCAAAAATTTCCTGCTAATCCAGTGAATCAAGCCAATAATTGTATTATAGCCCTAATGAACAATGAGTGGGCTCTCTGTATGTCTGATCTGGCCACCCATCAGGAAATCAACAACCTCTTATGAAATTACATCCCTGATGGCGGTTACTCATCTGCTGTATGCAACATACACATCCTTTTCTTTTTCGCCCTGTGGGTACACCACTGTTTAGGCGCAATCCATACATCCTGCATAGCAACGGCATGTCAACTCCACACCATCTTTATTGTGTTAGGAGAACCTAATTAGTTGATCCATTGAGGTCTCTGTTTTCATGGGATGACTGGAGTACCCCTCCAGGGAGAAGCCTGGCACCATTGTTATGGGCAATTTTTACGCCACTCCAATTCTACTGCTGACTCTGTGTGGGAAGTTAAACCTTTACAAAGTTTGCAGGTCCCTAATGGGCTCCCACTAGAGCTTGATCCGCTAATACAACTTGTCTCAACTGTTTGGTGTTTTTGCAATGACCCTTCTTATTGGAAAGCCCAGAAGGCCATCTAAGCCTCACCTATTCCCTGATTGCCAAGCTACTAAACCAATTGCTTTATCTATGGAGCCCGGAGGAGTTGTTGCCCTTACTGCCTCCCCCACCCTTGGGGTTACCCCAAAAAACTCACACTTGCCCCCATCACACCCATCTGATATGCCTTAGAACTTTGTACATTGTTATATGCTTATTACCCTCATATGAATGCTAGAGCACCCCTCCTCAACATCATTTGAACCTTTTTGCCCTTGGAATATGTGCGCTCCACTTGTCCTCACACACCCAGGCTGAAAGGCTAGCCCTATTCTCATCAGCTGTATTCTTAAAGGTATGTAGCATCTATATGAAATAACACATGATCACATCATCCAATCTTTATAATTGTGATATACCACATCATATAATGTCATATACCTTTAAAATTTTATATCTACTCCGTCCTAGAAACTAAAATTTATATGATGTTTATTAGGGGTAAGTTGACCATGGTATGTATATTAATGATTGCTCAAAGAAAAAGATTAAAAGCCCTATTATGTAAACTAAATGCCAAATTGAGCATTCCAAATTAACAAATACTAAAAAGCTAAACCAACAAGTTGGAAAGCGGAGAACTGCTTATTTTAAAATGGGGGAAGGAGAGGGAAATTTAGAGGGGCTTTTTTCAGTGGTTTCTTCCTCATCTCAGAGCAAAGCATAGGCCAAGGCAGAGAGCAATGGCGTGGGGCAATGTAGTATGCAGTTAATATACCTGATGACGGATGATCATAAAAATTGCCTACAGCAATAAGGCTGCTGATAAAGTCTGCTAAGGCTGATTATTCCTGAATGCAGACGTTTTAGGCTTTTTAAAAATGGTAACATTAGTGCAGGTAATCTTGGTTTTGAGATTCTGAACTGATTGTTGGATATCCTGATAATGCACATGATGGTAAGAATATTGACAATTCAATTCCCTCAACCAAATTGACATCTAGATTCAAGAAGGGGTAAAAGGAGGTACCACACTAAATTACCTGGAAAATTTACTAGTTGATATGATTAAAATCGGTCCTAGGAAAAATTCTGTTAGTAATTTGAGCCTAAAATACCCTGAGTCGAAGTTCTGCTTAATCGAAATTAAGGAACATCCATAGGTCAGGCAAATATTACTCAAGGAAGCACACGAGGCAGTAAATTAGTATGAACCTGAAAATGGTTTTTTAAGCTTGATGGAGTCGTTTATGAACCGCTGAAGGGTTTTCACAGGATCAAGCCCACTGAGCAATGGATCAATAATATGGAGTTTGCCAACCCAGGACAAACTAAAATAAACTTTATATATGGGAAGCAATTGCCTCCATGACACCACTTTATTTATTCTATATATATTTAGCATCCTTCTACTTTTGAATCTTCTTCTTTACCACTATCTGCTCTCTTCTTCCTAGTAAATGACCTTCTTCCCTATTCTTTGTGTTCCACTCATATCCTAGTTGGTTTGGTTGGTTTTTCTCCTTCCACTTAGCTGTTATTCACTTGCTGGAACTCATTTGGTTTTACCTCTTCATTGGAGGCTCTGGAGGATATTCATGCCAGAATGGTATCAACCTTTTAACTTAGCTATTTTTTTATTTGCTGAACTCATTTGGTTTTATCCCGCCATTGGAATCTATGGTGGATATTTATGCCGGAATGGTATCGGCTTTTCGCCTTATAAAATGTGCTCAAATATTTCTATATCTATTAAATCGTTTTTGACAGATATCAGCCTATCCGCCACAACTATTTAGAACTTATTGTCCAGTAATATCAATTTACCAACCTTACCCCCTTGACTGGATGATAAGTATCCTATTGCTTATGCAACCAAAGGAACTTCGCGTTTACTCAATAAGCAATTTGACCACTACCAGGGTCCTTAATTGTGTAGGCGTCTAAGCCTGTTTTCTCTATTATTTTGAACGGACTAATCAAGATATTAGTTGTTTATGCTTCCGCCAAACCCATGCTGGTTTTGATAGGACCTGCTCTTATTCCTCAGAACTTCTTTAGTCTGCTACACTTTACCTAGTTGGAATCCTGGTTCTTGATCTTCTTAGTCAGACTGAGAGGAGTATGCACCCGTTTGCAGCTTGAAAAAGGTGTTTGACAGGTTCTTTAGATATCATTTCAGATCCACTCTGCCAGTATCTTCTACACAGGTATAATGAAGTGCGGGTAAGGCTGGGTGCCATCCATAGAGCAACTGGAGAGGGCTCTCTCCATTTGCTGAGTGGTAGCTAATATTGTGGGCGAATATGGCAGTTGAAAGGAGGGTACTCCAATAAGAAGGTCTACCTGTTACCAACTTCTGAAGTATGTTCACCAAGGTCCTATTAACCTGTTTGGCTATTACATAGGATTTGAGGTGATATGGGGTAATAGAACACTGAGGATAGCCATTATTTCGTTTAGCTTGGGTAGCTTGTGAGGTGAAATTAATTCCATTGTTGTTAAGGATGATTTGAGGGCAGCCATGTTGCTGAATTATAAATTTCATTACGACTTGGCCACTTTGACTGTCTCTTCTTGGATAGCCTGTGCTCGCCTAACTGGTCAAGTGGTCGATTACCACCAGAATATACTTGGCCAATTTTCTCTCATTGGAAAGAGCCCAACTATGTCAATGGATACTGTGTACCAGGCAAAATGTGGTTTCAAAATACTGATAAGAGGTCTTCTGGTGGAACAGCTTTTCCACTTGGCGCTGGTGGTAGTAAAAAATCGTTTTGAGCACATCAAAGTGCATGGATCTTTTATAATACCAATATTGCAATAATTCCAGTATCTTACATATTCCGCCATGTCCTACTGCTTGGTGCATGCTCATAATAATATTTGGTCAGGCCAAATGTCTCAGAAAATTTCACTATAGTGTCCCCAATCTGCTTATATAACTCATCATTCTTTTGGAACGTATTGGCACTCATTCCATTTATTGCTCAATAAATGGGGCGTTTTGTCATCATATTTCCCGCTAATCATTTTATCATACACCATATAGCTAAGATCCTTCATAATGGCAATCATCAGTAACTGTGATAGGCAATCAGTATTCTGGTATATTGCTCCAGATCTGTAAAGGATTTCAAATTTGTAAGCTTGCAATTTGAGGGTCCATTGTGTTAGGCGCCCTTCCTTTTCTCTGAGATTCTGCAGTCATCATAACTAAGCATGCTCCATTACTACTTTGAAAATTGCTCCATGCAGGTACAATTTGAACTGTTTATATGAATAGAATACCGCTAAGCACTCACACTTGGTCATGGTATAATTTTGTTCATGTCAGTTGAGACTCCAGTTTCATTATAAGACATGGTGCTCCTCCCCTTCATCATCTTTCTGGGATAAGACTTCCCCAACAGCAGAAAGGAAAATGTCCGTTTAAACAATGAATTAACTCGGAATTTTGTTATCATAGCACTGGCGCACTGATTAGTTCTGTCCGCAGTATATCAAAAAATATTTCAACGTTATATTCATTCAAATGTGACGTCCTTCTTCAGCATCTTGAAAGGTGGACCTCTGATAAAGCTGAAGTTGAGGATAAAGCACTGGTAGTAACCAACCATCCTCAATAATACTTGTACATTGCTTTTGCTACTTGGTGGGGTCATCTTTCAGATAGCATCCACCTTGGCCAGCTGCAGTTTAAGCCCCTTTGCATCAACTACAAATCCTAGGTATTCCAGTTGGTCCTTGAAAAAGTGGCATTTGCGGGGCTAAATCTTGATGTTGGCATCAACAAACTGTCAGAAAACCTCTTTAAGATTGGTAAGAAGCTCAGAATATGTTTGTAAAAAGTCATTGATATTGTCAAGGTACACGAGGATGCACAACAGCTTAAGATTGCAAGGATGGTGTCCTTGGCCTGTTGAAATGCAGCTGTGGCGTTGCACAACCCTTGGGGCATATGTGCTGGCTGGAAGGCCCTTGGGATGTGATTATGACGCATTTTTCTTGTTTTAACGCGTACAACTTGATTTTCCAGTAACCCAATATCATATATCAGAAAAATAACAATCTCCACCTACACTGATCTATAGCGTCATCAATTTGGGGAAGTAGAGGGAGTACTTTTTGTTTATGCTGTTGAGCTTCCTTTAGTCAATTACTAATTTGTTGGTGCTATCCTTCTTTTTCACAATTAAGACTGGTGAAGCACAGGGGCTCTTTAACAGTTCCAGAATACTTGATCCAGTAGCTTAATTATTTTTCTGTAACTATTTCTTACATTGGCTAGAATGGCTGATTGGCGAAAAACCTTTCTCTCTTGTTGCAATCACTTTTGCAACTTATTCAATTCAGTCTGAATCTAGTTTGATAATCTCACAGAGGAGATTAGTCTGCGCCCATGTCAGGGAGCAGTTGGGAAAGTAAGGTAAGAGGCACAGGTGGTAGGCTCACGAGCCCAACGTTGGAAAACGCCCCAGAGAAACCGGTGGAATAGAAAAAAATAAAAAACTGGCGGTCACTTTTTCCCCAGAAATCCTCATTTGGCAGGTGCGATGTAACCAGTACATCAACACGCTGCACTCTCAACCACTCTCGTTGGTGGAATATGGAGTCTGGGTGTATCTGGATATCCAACAAACAGCTTTATGGGAAAAATTTTTTGGGGATGTGCACACTTTTTTCCCAACTGCGATGTAAGTCACACCTCATTCTATGTCACATGGTTGGCTGGACCTCGGTTTCAAAAACAAGGAGGCAGCAGATGAAGCTGCTGCGGTGCGCGTAGTGATCAACCTCCCCAAAGGGCAACAGGTCATCAAAACCAAATGCACCAGATGGACAATATCCAACCAAATTTTCCTCGCGTTTGACTTTTTGCCCACTACAGTCAAGCGTGCCATTCTGGAGCAGCACCTGAAAGATGGTCTAACTGTATATGAAGAAATACAATCCTTTGAGATGCAACGCTTCACGCTGGTGCCACACCTGTGCACCAGCAAAGCCATTGCAGTTCTGACTCAAACCAAGGAGATCGCAAAGGACCTAACCCAGATCCTGCACTCCACTTATATTAATATTGAAGGGCATACCACCCACCCTTTCCAGGTAACCGTAGACAGCGCACCCCCCATCTGCACCCACTGTGATGCGTTTGGCCACAAGGCACACGCATGCCCCACCAAGGAGGGCATCACATTCTAAGAGCACCCCTCGGCGGCCATGGCCAGCGGAGAGGCGCACTATGAACCAACCACCAGCCCCAAAGAGGCTTTCTCGTGGGGAGCACAAGGCTGCTACTTACTAGCAAAGCCTATCTCCCCTCAAGAGCAAAAGAAGGCCAAACAGGCCCGCAGGGCCACGGCCAAGGAATCGGCCAAAGTCTCCTCCTCTATCCCACATTCCCAACACCAGGAGGACATTAAAACCTTCGCGGTGGAAGCAACTTGGGAATCCCTCAACCAATCAGATTGGGAAGCCTATGTCAATTGGGCCACCCAATCTGAGGATCCAATGGGTGACTTGATCTCACCCAACCTTTACAACCAAGCCTCAATTGAAACTGACTTGGCTTCTAACCTACCTGAAAAATTTTTTTGACCCAAACGTTGGTGCACAAAACTCATCCGCACCACAAAAAATTTGTTCAATGTCAGGGAAACAAAAATTGAAGGCAAAAGCCATCGCGAACCTCTCTGCTAAAATTAACAAAACTACCAAAAGCGTTGCTGCAAACACCTACACTGCCATGAAGGCCCGCAGGGATCTAGAGGAGGCTGGTGGGCCCAGGTGCCCACCCCCTCACACCTAAGGTCTGATGGGGGAAGCCTTCACTTTAGGGACGTTGAATATTGCCAGACTCAAGGCCTCACCATCCCGGGCTAGGAAACTGAGTTTTTTTATAAAATATTTACCTGTGGATATCATGGCCATCCAGGAGTCCCACTGTCTGCAAAGTTCCGAGGACGCTTGGAAAACCATGCTCCTCAAATCCCTGTCCTTCTGGTTGGAGCACTCTGGGGTGCTAGTTCAGAAAAACAATTTTTTTAAATTTTTATTGTCGTAATCCTTCCTCAATGGGCTGAGTCCTCGTTGTTACATTCTCGTGGGCTGAAGTGGCGCACGCTATCATTAATGTTTATGCCCCTGACCTGTGCATGAGAGCGTCAGAAATTTTTTCTTGTCAGTCAAATCCCTTCTGTTACCCCTGACCCTTTCATAGTTGGCAACATGAACTGTTGGCTAGACTCACCCACAGACCGTTGACCTTCCTCATCCCACGCCCCAGGGTCACATAGAACTTCACATTCTAAAGGCCACCCTTGGGTTATTAGACGCGCTGCCATGGCAAGCTTTGCTGCTCAAAAACATGATGTGCCCCCACATCCACAACGGCCAATTAAGGTCCATGACCCACACTGACCTTATCCTCACACTGGCGAAATTTCAATCTCACATTTCCCACTTCCAAACAACAAAAATCAAATTCTCTGACCACCAACTGGTCTCAATAACATACCACCTATCTGTCACAGTTGCTAAGGCCCCACATTGGTGCAAAATCTGCCCCCCCCCCCGAGCTTGCATCACCAGGATTTTCCACATGGGTGGAAGAGGCAACTTTGGCAAAAGAGTTTATTGCACCGTTTTTTGCAGACCCAATTTCCACATGGTCAGCCTTCAAAGAGGATACCATCCACCACACTCGCCACCTCTCCTCCTGACGCTCACAAGCTACATCAGTCATCATCTCGCGCGCTCTGGCGGAGTTGACACACCTGGAATCCAACATCCCAGCCACAGGTTACAGCCCTGCTTGAGGTTGGAAGTGGGCAGAAGCAGCCACCCACCTCAACGCTCTCTAAAGGCAACACAAACATTGGGTTTGTGTTCAGTACAGGGCCAAACACATTACAAAGGGCGACACATGCACCGCATATTTTTTTGAAATTCTTTGCACCGCGCCAGAGAGTGGCCTGCACACATGTGCGGAGATTGGATGATTCCGTTGCGGATATGCTGGATGAAGTGGCAATTGAAATACAAAAGTATTACTCTGAGTTATACTGATTGATCCAATTCAGCCAGCTGAAGTGGCGAAATTTCTCGACAGCACTCACATCTGCACCATTTCCAGATACCCGAAATTAATGAATTTGATTACTCCAAATGAACTCTGCTCAGCCATCTGCAGTACACCAAATTGGAAATTCCCAGGCCCAGATGGCATTCCATATGAATTCTATAAAAAGTACTTCAAATATATCTCCACTGTTGCTTGCCTCCCTTGACCAGAGCCTTCTGGATACGCGCCTTCTACCAGGAGGGCAAGAGGCCTTCACCGTCACACTCTTCAAGAAAGGGGATAAGCTAGACCTAACCAACTGGCGCCCCATTTCTTTAACTAACATAGATACAAAAACTTTAACTAAAATCATGGCTAACTGTTTAGAGTATGTAGCATCTGCCACCATCTCCCCAGAACAATTCGGTTTCATACCCAGAAGGTCTATTTGGGATAACGTGCACTCTGTGGCTAATGCATGCCAGTCCACAGCCTCTGGGGCACTTGTATTTTGGGACCAACAGAAGGCCTATAATAGAGTAAACTGGGAATACCTCAGGGCCTGCCTCTATCAATTCCGCTTGCCCACTCGCTTCATCAACTGGGTAATGCTGCTCACAGAACTTGCAACAATGACAGTGCGTGGCCCTGGCTTCCTACCGGAAGTAGTCCACCCTCAAAGGGTCTTACGCCAAGGGGACCCCCTTAGCCCACTCTTATACAACTTCAGCCTTGACCCACTACTTCGAAACATGGATGCCCACCTCACTGGGGTCCATGTACCAGGCCAAGCCCCAGTCAAGATGATGGCATTTGCAGATGACTGTGTGGTTGGGGGTGTCCAATAATAAAGACGCACGCGCGCTTGAAGCTCTCATCCAGGAATATTCCCGGGTAAGTAATGAGCACTGAACGCTTCCAAAATCAAAATCATCTTCCTTGGTCGGTATCAAACCTGCTGGGCCCCAGCGACCAGTGCCCAGACCATCCCATCTGCTCGCACCCGTGCTCGCCTTCCCTGTTCACCCCACACCGCCCCACTGGTGCTCCCCTTCATGCCACGCCCTACCATAGGGCCTGTCCGCCATCTGGGCGTGTGGGTGGAGGCATGCGGGTATGCCTCAGCAGTAATGGAAAATTGTATTCTAGACAATGTGACAAAGTGCATCGCCTCCCTCAGAGCCCACCCTACTTCCCTTACTGGAAGGGTTGTTTTAGCCAACTCTATGCTCCTCTCCAAAGTCTGGTTTGATGCCCACGCCATCGCCTTCTCCCCAGTTTTTTTTTCAAATCTATGTATGCCCTTCTGCAAGGGTGGCTTTGGTCAGGCCGCCCACCTCCAGTGCGGCTTGAGGTCATGTTTGGCCCTCGTCGTCATGGTGGCATGGGCCTGCTCGACTTTAAAGCCCATGCTGCCAAGATCCTGGGCACCTGGATTGCGGCCATCACCGCCCCTACGCTCCCCTCCCAACACTGGTCCCGCGCAGCCCGCTCCAACTTCTCCCGCGCCCTGGGCCTTAACAACCCATCGCACCCTCACTCCTTGATGAAATATCTGTCTTCCCACTCATTGGCCACAGGTCCTCACGGTACTAAAACCCACTACAAACGAATCCTTCTCTCCATGCGGAGCGCTGAGTAAGAATTCGTATTAGTGGACATACAGCACAGAGAGGCCGCCCCTCTCCTCAGTTCACACAGGAGGTACAGGGGTTACCCATTCAAGATGGCTTAATCCCCACACGGCCCCATGTCCTATCCAGGGTGGACTACCTGGACATGATGGACATCCCTTATTCCATTGAGACCCAGAAGAATATTTGGAAATACGCACACCACCCTCTGTTGCAGCCTAAAATCCGTTCACATGTGTGGCGCTGCCTGAGGCGGGTGTACCATATGCTGAGCGCTCTAACGCTTTACACTCATCCTGCATCATGTGTGGCCAGTATAGAACGCTGTTCCACCACCTGGAAAAGTGCCCTACCTCTAAAGTGATATGGCGCGAAGCTCAACATCTGCTTGGCCAGGATCAAACACATCCCTTCAGTCTGTCAAGAGATATGTTTGCTTTATCAATGGCCTCCCCCCTTCCACCCTCCCTCCATGCTCTGATGGTCACAATCTCAATGTGGACTATCCACAATATTGTCTTGGATGCCATCGCAGGCTCCACCCCCACCCTCCCAGAAGCTGTCTACAGATTCCGGTCCCATTTGGTGGACCACTTTCAGGCGTGGATGTTTGGGCACCTCCCACCACGTCGCCGACAGCTGGTCTCCTCCTGGTTCCCTGTTTGGTTCAACAAATCGAACTCCTTCCTCCACACGTTTTCAATTGTGGCTACGGCCCCTTCACACGTTCCCTCCCCCTCCCCATAGTGGCGTCCCCGCTGGCAACAAGAGATAGAATTGCTTCTCTGGGGTGTCTTCCCTGTTACTAAGTTTTGTTTCTTTCAGGTCGACATTTGGAAGTGTCTGTCCCCTGGTCAGCCTTCCTCACAATAAATTGAAATAGAATGGCTGATTGCAAGATCTAATGGGGGATGGTCCTTAGTGTTTAGCTTATTAACAATACCACAAGCGCACTCCAGATAATAATCATAAACAGCAAGGATCTTCATTTTTTAAAATAAAGGTATTGCACGATCCTTCTATTCCTCCAATAACCCTGTTAAATTCTCTTGTGAGACCATCACCATTGCGCTTGATTGTAGTTTGATAGGGAGACTAGTTTTTTCCAGCGATCTTAATTTATGAAAGCGGAGAACCTCCTCATTCAGAGGTCAAATGATGTATGACACTACTCGGTGTCTTCAAACCTGCAACAGTACTCTCTGTAAATTTTCTAGCATAACCTTAATCTCCTTGTGTCCATGCAGGATTAGGCCTGGAGCTGATGGGGTCTAATTACGACTGTTGTTAAGGCATAATACCATCTCCATAAAGACATTTGAGTATTTCACCCTCTAGCTCTGTACTTAATATAACTTGGTAAAAGAGGGGATTGTTATGGGTCTGGCAACTCGGAGGGGAAACCCTTGTTATTTGTATAATTACTGGGGAAAGACCAGGCTTTACTTTTTTATTAATGGTAGCAAAAAGGAATTATACCGTTTCAGTACATGAGATTGACCTGCCAATATATGGACAGTATCCTTCATCACTCTGCTGGAGGTAAATTAAATTAAAATTGCTGTCCCAGGATCTCAAAGGGTTTCCTCCGCCATATTGACTACTGCACCAAAGTGATGCTTGAAAGCTGTTCCAATCAGCAGGTCATAATTACTATTCAGTAGTACAGTTTATAGAGTTACAACAACAATTGACCAAAACTCTAAGGGTAGTGCACTGTATTCTCCTTCTAAAACTGTACTTTCTGCTCTGGCGGTACCAAACACCATTTGATGCTCTTCTTCAAGAATTAACGCCAACTTAGCTACCAACTTGGTTGAAAATATGTGACCAGTGTACCGTTATCTACAATGGTGCAAATTCTGATTTATGATACAAAAATGTTGCAATATGTACAATAAGAATAAAAAAAGTAATGGCTGTTTAGTACATAAATGTTCGAAGTTTCTTTATTTTTGAGAAATGCATAATCCCACCACTAACTTTGGGATGTTTTTAAACAATAGCATCTAATGGAATGGTGACAGTTACTTCTTTTAAGGTAGGAGCACTAAGTAGGGTCCAGGCTCATCTGCCAGAATTTATTCAAAAATCTAGCAGACATAGGGTTTTGATTTTGCCTGAGGCCCCCTTTCACCGCAGTCTTTTTTCCTGTGCACATGTCAGCACATGGAACTCCTCTGCTGGATGATCATATAAAATATGGCATTAAACTGGGGGACTTTGGCGGAATATACTTCATTAGGTTTGGGTGGGACAAATGGGGTTTTAATTAAGGAGGTAAAGGGTCCCATCTCTACTCCGCTCTGTCTTTTCCTTGTACATACTGGTCCAGCTGCACAGGATACACCTGACGCTTAGGGCATGTTATAATTATGGAGGAATTGGTGAGATAAGACGAAGGTTTTTGCACAAGGTTAAGCCCACTGAGCAATAGGACCAACAATATAACATTCAGCGTCCTTGAAAGAAACTAAATACTTTTTAGATAGGGAGAAATTGCCCCAAAGTCACTCTTTATTTAAATTAATATATACTGCGGATCCCTGCTGTCCACTCACTCTACACTGCTAACAATTATCCTCTTCCAATCTACTCCTCTCGCTGATATCTCAGCAACTTTGGTCAATACCAAACATTCTGATTAGTAATTAATTCCATCGCATTCTCATGTGTTCTGGAAGAGGTTACTATATATTAAATTCATGATCGCCCTAATTTGAGAAAATCCACTCACTGTCCGTCATAAAACGACATTTCTTTATTTGTTGTTCTTCAACATTACATTTTTGCCTGACTTGAGGCAATCAAATATTACATTTCAACTCATATTGCATCATCCTAAGGTGCTCATTTAATCGTAGCTCAGTATCACAAATTTGTAATTTTACCCTTACCACCATAATGACTTAGGATTATCATCAAGTCATATCAGAATTAAAAATTACCCCCCCCTTGACTGCTTAATAAGGCTTATATTGATTATACCCTTGAAGGAACTTTTTGTGCACTCAGTTTATAACCCAGCCACTTGCAGAGTCCTTGATGGTATAGGCGTTGACAATCGTCTTTTCAATAGCTTCAACCGCCCAATCCAGATTTGATCAACTTCTGCTTCCACCTGAACCTGTGAGGATCATGGAATAGAACCATGTCCTCATCTTTGAACTGGACTAGCCTGCTCCGCCGTACCTAATCAGCAGCCTGATTCTTTATCTTCCTGGCTAAGCTGAATGAGTACGCTTCAGTTTGTAATTTGATTAGTGTATTGGTAATTAACGCAGTTACAGTGTGGGTCCATTCCGCTGGTATTTCTATACAGGCATAGATCAGTGCTGGAAGAGCAGGGTGTCGTCCATACAGCAATTAAAAGGGGATCAGCCCTGTGGCGGAATGATAGCTGTTGTTTTATGTGAAGACAGCGGTGGACAGGAGGGAACTCCAGTCTGAAGGTTGATCTACTACCCATATATGGAGTATATTCACTAAGTCCCTTTCACTCGCTCAACCATCCCATTAGACTCAGGGTGGTACGGGTCTTTAGAATCCCACGGATGGCCATAAGTTCATTCAGCTTTGGAAGGAAGTGGGAAGTGAAATAGTTACATTATTGGTAAGGAGGAACTGAGGGAAGACATGTTGCTGGATAATACAGTTATTATGAACTTGGCCACTGTGACCTCCCCAAATCTCATATCTCCCTTGCTTCAACCTATTTGATCAAGTGTTCAATCACTACCAAAATGTACTGTGACCACTTAGCTTACATTGGAAGTTGGCCCACGACATCAATTGAAACTGTATGACAAGCAAATTGCTGTTTCACCTAACTGGTATTTGGTCTTCTGGCAGAATGGTTTTCCACTTATAACAGTTGACAACAGGAGATAGTTTTGAGCACGTCAAAGTTTATGCTTTCCCAATAAATTTAAGGGCGTAAAAATACCAACATCTTGCGCATGTCACCATGTCTGACTGCCCTATGCGTGCGCTTGATAATGTTAGGCCATACTGAGGGTCATGGGAAGTTCATTGTAAAATCGTTAATCCACTTGTACAACTCACCATTCCACTGAAAGGTATTGGCTCACATTTCATTCAACGCCTTTATGACTTGCAGAGGCTCATCATTGTACTTTCCGCTGAGAATCTTATTAACCATTGCGTCACTCAGATCTGCCATAACCACAAATGTAGACAACTAACTAAGCAATCTGCATTCTGGTGCTTGACTCTAGGTTGGTGGAGGATTAAAAGGTTTAAGCCTGCAGTTTAAGGGCCCATCGAGCTAGGCGCTCTTCCAGCTCCTTGAGATTCTGCAACCAGCATAAAAAAACATGAATTGTTACGACCTTGAACTTCACTCCATGAAAATACACCCTAGATTGCTTATATGTGCGAATCACCTCTAAGCACTCATGATCAGTCATGATAGTTACACTCATGAAAGTTTAAGCTCAGACTGCAATATGCAATTGGATGCTCCTCCTCTCATCATCTTTTTGGGATACCACCCCTTTGGCGGAAAGTGATGCATACGTCTGAACAATGAATTCCATATTGAAATTTGAGTATTTGAACACTGGCGCTTTATTTAATGCCATCTGAAGTGTGTCAAAAGAGCGTTGACGGAGTTCCATCCATTCAAACATGGCATCCTTTTTTAATAACTTAAACTGCGGTCTTCCAATACAAATAAAGGTGGGTATGAAGTGAAAGTAGTAGCTGACCATCCCCAAGAATACCTGACTGTCCCGCTTACTGATTGGCATAGTTATCTTATGGATAGCCTCCACCTTACTGGTTGAGGTATCAACCCTGTCACATTTACCATGAAGATGAGGTAATCTAGATGATCCTTAAAAATGACATTTAAGGGGATAGATCTTGATGTTGGCCTCATCCAACTGGCGGAATACCTCCTCCAAATGATAAAGTTGATCAGAAAATGTACATGATATTTAAAAATGTTGTTGAGGTACATGAGGACACATGGCAACTTAAGATGGCTAAGATAGTTTACATCGCCTGTTAAAACGTAGCTGGTGCGTTACACAGACCTTGGGGCATAAGGATCAGTTGAAAAGCCCCTTGGATTTGATTATGGAACATTTCTCCTGTTTCGCTGCAAGCAACATAATTTGCCAATAACTGTAGATCAAACCCATTGTTGAGAAGTAATGAGCTCCCCCTCTATGACAAAAACCATCAATCCATGGCAAGTGATATGAGTCCTTCTTGGTGATACTACTGAGCTTCAGGTATATATTACAACGTGGTTGATGCTGTGCATATTTTTTACAATTAGAACAGGTGAAGCCCACAGATTCTTTATTGTTTGAGAATTCCTTGTTTGAGTAACTTTTCGATCTCCTAGGTTTCTACTTCCTCAGCTGCCTTAGACCAGTGGATCAGCTGAGATCTGATGAGGAGATGATCCCATGTGTCCACTCAATGGACCACTCCCCATACGCAACCTATATCATGATTGTTGACAGCAAAGATCTCCCTGTATTTTTGATTTGAGACTTCAACCTGATTTTTCTGGTAATCTGATAACCCATTAAATTTTCATATGGTTTAACCGCCATTACTCTGAGCTGTGGTTTGATGGGCAGACTAAATTCATCCAGCGACCTGAACTCATGAATTTGGAGGACCCCCTCAACTGGGATAAAATGTTAATACGCCACTAATTGGTGACAGCAGATTGGAATTGGTCCATTCTGGAAGAAACACTACCAAGCCCTTGAAATCCCCATGCCCTGGAAGTATTATGACTGGGGCCACGTGGGGCTCAAGCCACAATTTCTGATAGGGCCCAATTACCTTCCAATAAAACCCATCAGGCACTTCCTCTTCTAACTCAGTTTTTATAATAATTTCGTGTCCAGAGGGGATAGATATAGAGCCATCAGCTCTAAATGGTAGCCCTTGATATCTGTATATCTGCTGAGGGAGGAACTGGGTCTTTCTCCTTAAACAATAGTAATGAACTGAATCACCCCATCACTATATACAAGGTTAATCTGACCCATGTGTCAGATTCTGGTGGTTGACTCGAAAATAAACCTATGACAACCATTGGATTGGGCCGATTATCCTTTCAATGCTAGAGCTAACGCCTATTGAAATTATACAACTTGAGCTGATTATCTCAGCGACAATTTGATCAAGTATTTTATCAGAGGCTCAGCCCAAAGACGCTTGCATATTATGGCTGATTCCTATGCATCAAATCTCGACAATTGGTCCCAATTATCAAAACAAAAAAACTCAATTGTATATAAAATAAATCAGGGACGACCTAAAGTAAATGTCTGAAAATCCCGTGGACTTCAGATAAACGGAAAATGTATTCAAATTTCTGCCTGAGGGCGAAATTTGTATGTCAATACGCATAATTGGCATGATAGCACTTGCGTGGATCATCCAAAAGGGGTTACTTAGTGCTATCAAGGAAGAGGCCTGCCAACGTCCTGATAATGGGTGCATCATTTACTTCTATTTAGGCCAAGAATTCACAGAAGGTGTGTTTTGTCAGCAGTATGACAAAACTGAAATCCTTAAGATCTTAGGACAATTTTTCATGCTTTTATCGCAATTTTTGTACCTGAAATCCTCCCAATTTTGAGAGAATTTTGCCACCAGCGAACCTAAGAAAAGGTTTCAGTCATAGGCTGAACTGAGTGGCAAAATAGCTGTTGAATTTTTATGCTGGAATGTGGCCAGGAGATGCCCTAGAGGTATAAATACCAGCGCCTGGACTAATGATTATTATCTAATAAATAGCTTATAATGAAATTATATTTATTCTTTCACTTTCCTAATTTTCTCATTGAATCATTTCTTTGGAGAAAGTGTTGACACACTTGAAGGATCAAATTCCCATTTTTATTGAAGCCTGCCTCAGAAGAAGTTCCCAAACCTGAAGTGAAAATTATTCTGGAAATTGGCCAAAAGAGACGAGGCGAATTTAGTAGGCCTAATGAGTTGTTAAACAGTCCAAATCCCATAAACCACAGGCACTATAGAGGATCAACCATCAGAACTTCAGCTCAAATAGACATTTAGGATAAAAATTACCAAGCAAGCAATCCTCAGATTTTGACAACTGGTGCTCACTACAGGGGTGACACTCTTTGATATGGATTCTAATAATCAATTCCTAGAAAATTTGGCCATACGAAACAGTGACATCAAGATGAAAACTAAAGTAAAGGCCATCTCAGATTATTCTCCCAGTCACCAAGGCTCCACAGCTGGTTCCTCCTTCACCTGTAATCTTGTCAAGGAGGGGGAGCTTATGCAGCAAAACCAGTCATCCCAAATATGGATGAGGATGATGCCTTGAACAACAAAGAATTTAGAAAATTTGGATGGTTGTGTCAATATTGCAGGCCAGAAACACTGAAATTATTAGAAAATCTGGGAACTCAGAATGCAATTATCAACTGCAAATTCCTGAGTAGATAGTATGGGCAAAGACGTTAAGAGCATAGTGACTAATCAAGCTTTATTCGAAGAAAATTCTGACAAACTAAAAAACAAAACAGCTGATGCTCACCCAGCTTTGACAAAAAAATTAGAAGAAGCTCTGTCCATTCGGCCAAAAACAGTTTGGAAAAACTAAGGGCCTAATTCAGGCATCAGAATCCAGTAGTTCAGAGCAATCTTATGAGACTGAATCATCAAAAATTGACATTGATGCAGAAACTGATATCTTGACATCTGTTTTATGCCTAGAGTACTGGCAGCAATCCTGACTCCAGACACCTCCTTTGGGAAAGAGGGCCAATTATGAGTGACAATACACCAAGACGCTCAAGAAGAAGTGCAACCCCTGTGGCCAAAACAGGGCGAGACGACTTCGTAGCATTGAATTTAACAAAGTTTGATAAGGATGGAAATGTTCACTCTTTCCTTGAGTTATTTGAAAAAGCAATGAGAGGAGCATCAGACCATGCTAAAGGATCGGCACTGATCAACTCAGCGATGTTTATAGCTGTGACCTCGTTATGCCCTATTTGGGCAACCATTGATCCTATATGGATGCCAAAATCGCAATAACAAAACAGTTTGGAGGGCCTGAGAAACTAGAAAACCAGAAAAAGAGAGCTTTTTAATATTAATTCAAACAGAATGAGTCTTTTAAGGACTTTATGGATAAATTCTTCCATGAGGCACAAGTTCTGGGTGTAATGCAATAGATAAGTTTGACACTAAGATTTAATTGGAGCACGGGATTATGCCCTTACATGAACTGCACAATGTCATGTTGCCTGCATTAAATGTAACATTGGAAATAAAAGAGCTCACCAATTACTTGAGAAGCTGCTCCCATAATTTCAACACACCTAATCGGGCCAAAGATCAGCAAAATTTCAATTTTTGGGCCTAAAAAACAACACAATGTCTGACAAGGGGGAAAATATCCAAATTAAAAACCAAAAATTTGAGCAAAAACAGCAAACAGGGCCGATTACATGCTACAAATGTGGTCAAACACAGCACTTTGGTAGCCTATGCTACAGAAGGTCCAGCAAAAAGCCTGGGGTTCAAGATTGCTCTAGAAATTAACAGTGACAGTGAGGCGGGAAAAGAGCAGGTGGAGTAGAGGCGGAATGCTCTAGCTCCACCGATTTTCAAGACATTCCACCTGAGCCTGATGAGCTCTTTAGGGCTGAAGATATTGCTGAAAATAACCTCAACCATATCAGGGCTAATAATGTCATGATGGTCACTACTTGGGGCACCGCAAAAGCAACTAAACCCTTGAAAATGACCAAAGAAGCCCGAGAAGAGGTATCAAAACCTTATGAGAAGCAAATTATTGATCAGGGTTTGGATCTACAACCCAGATGTTTAACCGATTTAGCTAAGCTTAACAACGTTTAAGTAGCTATTCCCATGAAAACCTTAGCAGATATCTTCCCAAATATTTGCTCAAGCCTGAAAGCACACCTGGAATTGGGCAACAGCCACAGCATTCTCACGATAAATACCTCTGAAAACTGACATGAATGTACTTATGTGGGCATAGTAGTAAACAAGGTGTGAGTTTGGGCCATCACTTATAGCAGTGCCCTATCAATATAGTCAGCATAAAATTAGTTAAAAAACTGAAAATTGCACCTGATGTTACCCACTGCCAGGAATATGGAACCGCTGGAGCACATACAACAAAATCGCTGGGCGCCTACAGTACCCTAACACTCTGAGTTGGATCTATCGTAGTAACAGCACCTGCCATAGTTTTGCTAAATACAAACTATGATATCATAATTGGGACTAATTTCCAAAGAAGATATGAAATTGTTAACAATCATAAGGATAATACTCTCACCATTCTGGGCCAGGCTATTCCGCTTTGCTACAACTGTGATAAGGAAGTTGAAAAAAAGAAACCCAGGCTATTCATAAATCTGGCCTACAAAGATGGAGTCGTCCTGATTGAGTATTCCAAAGCTCAGTCAAAGATAAAACCACTTCCCACATGGGTTGATGAGTCAAATGGCATTCCTTTTTGATTAGATCAGACCATCACTAAACCATCTGGAGAACAAGTAATTGTCCCGATGGGACTAAAAATTTATCCTGGAAGGCCTTTATGGTGAAATATAACAAGTATGGTCCAAATCTCAATTTGAACCAAACATTGCCCCTGGTACTATCATTCCGGGCCACAGAGAAATACATATCTTATGTGTAAACCTGCAAAATTGGCCCATCTCCATCAGGCGACATCAAACAATCGCCTTTATGTATCTGTTCCTTACCATGTATTCACTCATTCCATGAGTTCAGAACTTCTGTCAAATTAGAGCTCCCCAATAAGGACCAACTCAGCATACATATGTTGTCCCTATGGCTGATTTAAGCAACCTGACCAACTCTGAGAAAAGCCAAGCTCAGGAGTATTTTCTAAATATTGGGAAATATTCACAGAAGACAATTTTGACTTGGGTTATGTTAATGGTGTCACTCACAAAATCAATACTGGGGTTCATAAACCTATTTGATTACGCTCAATTAGAAGCTCAAAGATATCAGAAGAAGCAGTATCCAAGGAGATTAAGGAACTCCTTGATCGCAGCAGGCTAGTCCTTTCAAAAAGTCCATGGGCAGCACCAATTTTAATAGTAAAAAAGAAGGATGGAAGCAACTGAGTAGTCATCAACTATTGGAAGTTAAACAACATCACAAAGAAGGACTCATAACTAATGCCACAAATCAATGATGCCTTGTATAGGCAGGGGGCGCGAAGTTCTTCTCAGTAATGGAATTTATCAGCAGATATTGGCAAATAAATCTTCCCAAAGAGGAGCGTGAGAAGTGTGCAATTATAACACAAGAGGGCCTATTCCAGTTGACAAGAATGCCTCAAGGGCTCTGCAATGCCCTGGCCACATTCCAACGGGCAATGGACACAACCCTGGGAGATTTAAAATTGTCATATGTACTAGTGTACCTTGACAATATCAACGTTAAAACTGCACTTTTGACGACCACCTGGAACACTTAGAGGAAGTTTTAAAAGGCTAGCTGCTGAAAACTTAAAAATCAAACCCAAAAAATGTCAGTTTAAAAAGACCAACTAGAATAACTCAGATTTTTGATTGATAAAGTGGGTCTTCAGCCCCAACCCTCTAAGCTGGATGTTATCTCCAAAATGAAATGGCCTAATTCCAAGTACAATATTCAAGTTTTCTTAGGCATGATCGAGTACTATCACCAATTTATCACTGACTTTGCACAGCTTAGAGAGCCAATTTTCTATCTGCTTAAAGATAAGGTCCCATTTGACTGGACCCCAGCTTGCCAAGATGCATTTGACCAACTCCTATCAGCCCTATTTAGCATGCTTGTTCTTGGATATCTGGACTTTGATCGCGAATTTATCATCCAAACTGATGCATCCTGAACAGCAGAAGGTGCCATGTTATCCCAAGTTTGAGAAGATGGTGAAGAACATCCAGTTGCCTTTGCTAGTCAGACCTTAAACGTTCACAAAAGGAACTAAAAGGTGATGGAATGAGAATGCTTAGCTGTCATATATGCTTGCAAGCAATTCTGAGTCTACCTTCATGGTACTCATTTCAAAGTTGTTACCGATTGTCACGATTCTGATATGACTGGACGATAATCATGGAACAGCTAGGTCAGAATCCGCCAAAAATGATATCAGATATAAGTATTCAAGTGCCTCGAGATGAGGCAATATTGGATTAAAGGGTTTTATTTAATATAACAGTTTTATTATTGGATCGCCTCTAAATAAGGCGATGTCAACATTTGACAAATACAAATTAAATAGCCTACAATTATAGCAATATCAAATTAGAGAATAACCAGCTGAAATGAGGAGAATCGGTGGAACTAATAGTCCAAGCTATGAGAGTGGTATCATCCAAGCCGCTGTAATAAAACGAGATGGGCAATTAAGAGGTTTTTGTTGTTGAGTGAGTTTAGGGTAAGTGGAATAGAAAAGAATCCGCGGTATTAAGTGTATTTAATAAAAGAGGTTGTGGGAGCAAGTGCTCTGTATTTATTTATAAGTTTATTCCGTTGTTTTGCGGACAACATTCATCATATCATTGACCTGATTGCTCAGTGGGTCAAACCATGTGCAAAATCCGCCGGCGTATCTAGTGATAGTGCAGATTTTATACAGTGGTTCTTACTTCAGGGGGCCCATTGATCAGTTATAAAAAAACCCAGTTGCCTGCTATGTCGCAGTCCAGTTGCTTTGATAAGGAATCTGCACAAGATGCTGGGGCTGTTGCATATGAGGAATTGAAACTTACATTGGAAACTGTGCTCAAAAGACATTATGAGCTGCTCCAGAAAGTTTGCAGTGAAAATTTGAAGCTATTAGATTGTGATGGAAAAATTCATGGGTTCTTTTGACGTTTTGAGTTTGCAACTGAAGAAACCTCAGACTAGCAAATGGAAAAACTATTGATTTCAACTTTGGATGTCAAAAGTGCTGATCAAGTCGTTTGTTATCTTCCAGATAGTTCTGTTACATACCAAGAAGTTAAGAAGACGGTGCTGTGGTTGTTCAATGGAACTGCAAAGATGTTGCAGCTGAAAGCCGAATTCTTGACCATTGGGTTTTAGCGAATTGAGACCCTCACTGCATTCACTGAGCGGTTTACAATGGAAGCCCATGGGTTGATTGGGGCAGGGATTTTATCTGAAGCTGATGTGTGCATTGCTATGTCATCTGCGGTGAAGCCATACCCTGAGCTTTTCAACGTCATGGCCCCATTGTTGGAGGCCAATGTACCTCTTCTTTACCTTGTTCATTTTGTATGTCGCTTAGCTAAACTTTCCCGCCTCCCAACATTGAACAGATTCACACTGTCGCTGTTGCTGACCCTTTTATTTGGGGAATCAATAAGTTGGTGCAGGTTTCGCCAGGTTACTCACCGAAGTTCAACACCCATCCCATATCTACCAATTGACAACTGATTAACTACCACTTTAGCCCTAAATACGGCGATTGACAGCAGGCGTTCTACTGATGTGGGTCTGGTTACGCTGATCATCTTTGGAATACCCTTCCAAGTGGGACAACTTATATTAAGCACAGACATAGGACCTATGGAGTAAGTTGTTTAATTGCGGTCACACTGGGCACATGGGACAATGGTGCCCTGATTGAAAGATCCCTTACATACAACAGGAATAAAGATATCAGGGAAAAGTCAGAGCAGAGTAGAGATGGGACTCTCTACTTCCGCTATCTCAAATTCATATGTCCCACCTGAAGCGACTGTATTAATTGCAGCAGAAGCCTCCCAGTATGACGATACCTCCTACCAACAGCCGATTGGGGGATTAAATGTTCTGTCTCAAATACAAGTCAAAGAAACGGCGGACACAAGGTTTTTGGAGCAGCCAAAGCCTTACGCTTGTCAAATGTTTGGCCAAAGTCCGTAAGACCAGCTAGAACCATTCATATATGCATTGTCTCTAAGAGGAGTAGAGGTCGCTCTTCCAGTGGATGCTATTGAAAAAAGTACCCTACAGTACTTGTGAGTATTATAAATTTTAGGGAAAACATGAACCGCTGAATGTACATGTAGTAAATAGCTGGCATTCATTTTACTCGATGTGCACCTACTGTGACATTGTAGTAGCCAAAACCTGAGTATGAGCTAGAATTGATATGGGCGCTCCTGTTAACATTGTCTCCACTAAGTTGGTGGAGAAGTTATTTTTAAAGCCTGACATAGATCAACGGATGGTGTATGGTCCTGCTGGAGTGGAAACCGCGGTCTCTGAGGGGGCATATAGCGCACTTCCCTTGCGGTTTGGATTTATTGTTGTGGTGGCTCCAGTGGTAGTATTACCATATAGTAACTACGATCTGTTGATTGGGTCTGCTTTTATGTGACACTATGGGGCTGTCATTGACATGATGGAAGAGACCCTCGCTATATTCAGACAGCGGATCCCAATTTATATTACCTCCAGTGAGTGCCAAAGGGTTAAGTGAATATGGGACAATCAACCTTGCCTACAGCGATGGGATGATTCCAGTGCGCTATCATCATTTAAAAGGGAAAACTTGGGCCCTTTCCCATCAGTTATATGAATATCAGGGGTTACCGCTTAGGGCAGCTGGAGCTAAATCCATTCCCTCTGGACACCAAGTAATAATAGACACTGAGTTAGAGGTGGAAGGCCAACTGAGCTCTATGGGGAGATCATTGAGCCTTATCAGCAATCGCGGCTTGAGCCTCACGTGGCTCCAGGCATCATACTTCCGGTCCAAGGGGAGATCAAGATATTGATAGCAAATTTTTGGAACAGACCAATCCGAATCTTTGGGCATCAGATCATAGCATATTTACATCTGAACCCAGTTGTGGAGATCGACCAGGTTCATGAGTTTGGTTCTCTGGATGAATTTAGACTTCCCATTGAACCACATCTTGGCGCAATGGTGGTTGTACCATGGGATCATTTTTCTGGGTTATCAGAAGATCAAAAGGATCGGGTGGAAGGCTTAAGTTCAAAAACATAAAGATCTTTTTGCGGCTGACAATTATGATTTGTTGTGAGCTAGGCAGGTGGTTCATAGACTGGACAATGGGGATCATCCTCCCATCAGGTCTCGGCCAATCCGCTGATCAAGGGCTACTGAAAAAGTCATAACTGAGAATTATTGACAAGCTGCTAGAGCAGGGAATTCTTGAACCTTCTAAGAGTCCATGGGCTTCACCTGTCCTAATTGTTAAAAAGAAGGATGGTACTAACCACATAGTAATTGACTATTGGAAGCTCAATAGTGTCACCAAAAAAGACTCATACCCTCTGCCTCAGATTGATGATGCGCTGGATTGGTTAGGTGGAGCTCGCTACTTTTTAGCAATGGACTTGATATCCAGTTATTGGTAAATTGAGTTGCCCGCGGCAGAACAAGAAAAATGCGCCATAATCACATCCAAAGGGCTTTTCCAGCCAACTCAGATGCCGCAAGGGCTATGTAATACCCCAGCTACGTTCCAACGAGCAATGGACACCATTCTGGGTGATCTGAAGCTGTCATGTGTACTCGTGTACCTTGAGGATATTAATGTCTTTCACGCTTCAATGAACACCTTACCCATTTGGAAGAGGTATTTTGCCAACTGGCTGAGGCAAATATTAAGATCAAGCCCTGAAAAACCACTTCTTCAAGAATCAGCTGGAGTACCTCGGTTTTGTGGTGGATGCAAATGGGATAAGACCTTAACCCGCCAAGGTGGAGGCTATCCAGAAGATGACTAAACCAGTTGGTAAGCCGGTAATCCAGGTAAATTGGGGATGGGGGTTATTAATGACGCTTCATATCCAAGTTCAGTTGCATTGGTGGTCCACTGTTTGAGCTACTAAAGAAGGATGTCATGTTCAAATGGATGGAATGGCGCCAATGTGCCTTTGATACACTTCAAATGGCGCTAATTAGTGCGCCCGTGTTACGCTAACCTAATTTTGATAAGGAATGTATAGTGCAGATGGGTGCATCACTTTCCGCTGTTAGGGCAGTCCTGTCTCAGAAGGACGATGAGGGGGAGGAGCATCCTGTGCCATACCTCCATTGTAGCTTGTTTTGCCATGAACAAAACTACACTGTAACTGAGTGAGAGTGCTTAGTAGTGATTTATGCGTATAAGCAGTTCTGAGTCTACTTGCACAGAGTAAAGTTTAAAGTTATAACATATCATGCATTGTTGCGCTGATTGCAGAAAATGAAAGAGCCTGAGGGGCGGCTAGCCCAATGGGCTCTTAAGCTGCAAGCTTATGACTTCAAAATTCTTCATTGACCAGGAGCAAAACACTAAAATTCCGAATGCTTATCAATATTGCCAAAAATACCAGTTACAGCAGATATTAGTGACATAATGTTGACAAAATGCTCAGCGGAAAATTTGAAGATGAACTGCTCCAAGTGATTAAAGCGTTGGACAAAATGCGAATAAATATTTTCCAACAGAATGGAGAATTTTATAAGCGAATTGGCAATTCTACGGTGAATTTTCCGTGACCCTCAGCATAGCCAAGAATTATTATGAGCGCCTACAAAGCAGATGGACATGGTGGGGTGCGCAAGACAATGGAGTTGTTGCACCCTTGGTACTATTTGGAAAGTATGAACTTTGATGTGCTTGAAATCATTTCCTGTTGCCATCAGTGCCAATTGGAGAAGCAATTACACCATAAGACTTCAACCAGTTAGTGAAACCTTACTTTGCTTGGCATACAGTCTCTATCAATGTCTTTGGTCCCTTGCCAACAGGAAATAACTGTTTTAAGTACATAATGGTGGCTATCAACCACTTGACCTGGTGGGTCGAGGCAAGGGCAATATGGGATTTGGGGGCAGTTACAGTGACCAAGTTTGTAATGAAATGCATTATTCAGCGCCATGGCTGCCCTCAGTTCATTCTCACTGATAACGGAACCAACTTTACTTTGCACATCCTCCCCAAACTGAATGAGCTTATGGGTATCCGCGGAGTTCTGATGATCCCATACCACCCTGAGTCTAATAGAAAGGTCAAATGGGCGAATGGAACTTTGGTGAACATACTATGAAAATTAGTAACGGATCGCTCTTCTGATTGGAGATCTCTTCTTTCCACTGCTGTGTTTGCCTATAACATTAGTTATTTCGCCACGGGGAAAAGTCCATTCCAACTACTATATGGCTGACACCTGGCCCATTTGGTATTGATTTATTCGTGTGTAGAAGAAACTGGCGGAATGGAACCCCACCGCTTTTTACAAACCTCGCGAACATTCTGATCAGACTGCAAACCAAAGCATATCCCTTCAGCTTAGCCAAGAAGATTAAGAATCAGGCCACCGATCAGGTACATTGTAGTGGGCTGGTGACATTCAAGGATGGTGATATGGTTCTCTTCCATGATCAACATGGATTTGGGTGGAAATAACAAGCTGGCCAGTATTTGGACTGGTCCGTTCAAATTTATAGAGAAAACTGGGGTTGATGTGTTTACCATCAAGGATCCCACAAGTGGTTGGATCTTTAACCAAGTACAAACAAAGTTCCTCTAACCATACAAGCAATAGGAGCCTCATAATCCTGTCAATGAGGGGGTAATGTCACAATTCCAATATGACTGGACAATAATTGTGGGACAGCTAGGTTGGTATCTGCCAAAAATGATATCAGATACAAGTATTTGAGTGCCTCAAGATGAGGCAATATTGGGATTAAAAGGTTTTTTGGATATAATGGTTTTATTGTTGGATCACCTCTAAATAAGGTGATATTGACATTTGACAAATACTTATTTAAACTGCCTACAATTAGGGTGATAGAGAGCTAAAGAATAACAAGCCAAAATGAGGAGAATCGGTGGAACAAACAGTTCAAGCTATGAGAGTGGTATCATCTAAGCTGCTGTAATAAAACGAGATGAACAATTAAGAGGTTTTTGTTGTTAAGTGAGTTTAGGGTAAGCGGAATAGAAAAGGATCCGCGGTATAATTATATTTAATTAAAGAGGTTGTGGAATCAAGTGCTCCATATTTATTTATATGTTTATTCTGTTGTTTTGCAGACAACGTTCATCATATCATTGACCTGATTGCTCAGTGGGTCAAACCCTGTGAAAAATCTGCTGGAGTATCTAGTGATACCGCCAATTTTATGATACTGATCATGCTTCCCTAAGATGGTTGAATAACTTAAGAGAACCTGAGGGCCAATTAGCGCGCTGGGCATTAAAGCTTCAAGCCTCTGACTACACTATTGAGCATTGAGCAGGAAAGAAGCACCAAAATGCTGCTTGTCTATCCCACTACCCACCATTGCAACACTTGGTTAGGCCACTGATGGGTTGATTATGAAAATGATCAGCGAGAGTATCAGGATGAGCCCAAATCTGTCCAAAAAATACTATTGGATCTACAAAAAAATACAACCATTAAACGGGATGCTTTACAAGATTATTAAGGTTAAAAAGTTTATTACTCCAAGACCATCGGCCCAAATAGACCTAATAATGGCAGCACATAAGGCCATAGGGCATGGAGGATTCAAGAAGACTAAAGAGCATCTGAAGCAATTCTAATACTGGGCGTCAATGCGTTTTGACATCCAAGATATGTTAGAATGCTGTGCAGAGTACCAAGGCAAAAAACCATTCCAAAAAAGCACTTCCTACCAGCTTGTTTGGCTCAACTTTGCCTGGCACATTGTATCTATCAATGTTGTTGGCCCACTTCCAACAAGCAATATGAAGTCCAAGTACATAATTGTAACCATTGACCACTTGTCCAAATGGGTTGAGGCCAAGGCTATTTGGGAAGCTGGAGTGGCAACCACCTCCAATTTCATACTTCAAAACATCATCCACATCCATGGATGCCCTCGGGTTATTCTTACTGATAATGGAACCAACTTTTCTGCCAATGTCCTTGCCAAGCTCAACCAACTAATGGGAGTACAAGGTGTGCTTTCTGCTCCCTACCACCCCAAAACTAATGGGACTGTTGAGTTTGCAAACAGGATGTTAGTGAACATTATCCAGAAATTAACCTCGACCAAACCATTCTAAATGGAGTAATTATCTAAGTTTGGAAGTCTTTGCCTACAATCTCTCTTACCATTCATCAACCAGGATGTCTCCATTTCAAATATTAAATGGTAGACAACTGGCCCTACCAATGTTTCTATATTTAGCCCTAGAGGATCCCAAAGAAAACACTAACCCTCAGTACATTGAGAAGCTTGCGGATGTCTTAATCAAACTATAAGCTCAAGCCTTCAACAACAGTTTCAATGAGAAAAAGGCCCAAAATCAAAAAGACTTAGAGAATTGCTACCCACTGGCCAAATTCGAAATTAATGCTAAAGTTCTATTTTGCAACACCCACTGATCAGGCCAAATGCAAAAGTTAGATTGCATCTGGGCTGGGCCATTTGAAGTTATTGGAAAAACATCTAAGTTAATATACACCATCAATGATATTAGGACCAGCCATACATATAACCAAGTCCATTTAAAATTCCTAAGAAGGTTTAATAAGTGGACTAATTAAGAGAAGAAAGAGTAAAAAAAGAAAAGGCATAAAAAACATAAAAAAAAACCAAAATTTCGAAAAAAAAACAAAAGATACTTAAAGTTTTATACTAATTAAAATTTTAATTCACACTTGAGGTTGGGGGTGGGATCCAATTTTAGACTTGATGGGCATTCGGACCATCATTCTTCAGACTCATCAGCCAGTCCAGATGAAGTTATCAAAATAGAAAAACCAACTCTACTCTCATTGGGTGTTCAGGCTGATAAGAAAAGACTAACATAGACTAATTAGGAATCTTAGGGCTTATGTCTGAGTCAAGAGGGGGAAATATCAGATTCTGGTGGTTGAATCAAAAATAAACATTCAACAACCATCAGATCAGGCCGATTATCCTTTCAATGCTAGAGCTAACGCCTATTGCAATTATACAATTTAGGCTGATTATCTCAACAACAATTGATCGAGTATTTTATCAGGTGCTCATCCCAATATAATCTCACATACTATGGCTAATTCTGATGCATTAAAACTTGGCAATTTTTTTTCAAATTATAAAACCACAATAAACTCAATTATATAGAAATAATTTTTGGGACAGCCCAAAGTTAACATCTGAAAATCCCGTGGACTTCAGATGAATGTAAAATGTAATCAATTTCCCATCTGAGGGCGAAATTTGTATGTCAATACGCGTAATCAGCATGATAGCACTTGCGTGGACCACCTGAAAGGGGTTACTTAGTGCTATTGAGGAAGAGGCCTGCTGATGTCCTGATTATGGGTGCATCATTTACTTCAATTTAGGCCAAAATTTCACAAAAGGTGTGTTTTTTCAGCAGTATGACAAAACTGAAATCCTGAAGATCTTAGGAAAATTTTGCATGCTTTTATCACAGTTTTAGTACCTGAAACTCTCCCAATTTTGAGAGAATTTTGACACCAATGAACCTAAGAAAAGGTTTCAGTCATAGGCTGAACTGAGTGGCAAAATTGCTGTTGAAATTTTTGTTCTGGAATGTGGCCAGGAGATGCCCTAGAGGTATAAATACCAGCGCCTGGACTAATGACCATTATCTAATAAATAGCTTATAATAAAATTATATTTATTCTTTCACTTTCCTAATTTTCTCATTAAATCATTTCTTTGGAGAAAGTGTTGACACACTGTAAGGATCAAATTCCCATTTGTATTGAAGTTTGCCTCGTAAGAAGTTCCTGAACCTGAAATGCAAAATATGCCTGAATTGGCCAAAAGAGATGAAGCGAATTTAAATAGCCTAGTGAGTTGTTAAAAGGTCTGAATCCCATAAAAAACAGGCGCTATAGAGGATCAACCATTGGAACTTCAGCCTGAATAGATGTGCAGGATAACTTTTCCAAGCAAACAATCCTTGGATTTTGACACATGTGTACCAGATCCTCCGGTATTCCACTGAAGGTAAAGTAGATTGAGATCCGTTGTCTAAGAATGTTGAATGTCTCTGCCATCATATCAACAACAACCCCAAAGTGTCATATAAAAGCGGTTTAAATTAACAGTTTATAATCATTGTTTGGTTCACTATTGTGGAGCTACTATGACAATTGACCTAAACTGCAAGGGAAGCGCGATCTACGCTCCTTAAGAGACCGTGCTTTCAATGACTTCTGTCCCACACACCATATGATGGGCCACGTCAGGCATAAGTGTAAGCTTCGCCACCACTTTGTGGACACTATACCAACCAGGGCGCCCATATCAACCATAGCGCAGACACTGGTTTTTGCTACAACAATGTCACAATATGTACACTCAGAGTAGGAGGAATTCTGTTTGTTTACAACGTAGATATTTAACGGATCTCTTTTCCCAAGGAAGCTCAAATACCCTCCCCAACATTAGGGTATTCTTTAACAATTGTGTCCACAGGTAGAGCGGCGTTTACCTCTTTTAAAAAAGGCGCATCTGGACACAGATCCGGCTCATCCGTAGAAATTTGGTCAAAAATTTGACAGGCATAAGGCTTTAATTGCTCCTGGGTCCTTATTCTGTCATGTCCTTAATTTGCGCTTGTGTTAGTACATTCACCCATCCAATCAGCTGCAGATATAGGAATGCATCGTCATACTGAGGAACTTCTGCTGAATGTACAGGGATAAGTTCAGGTGGGACGTTTTAGGTTGGAAAAAGGAGGTATAGAGTCTCGTCTCTACTCCGCTCTGACTTTTCCCTTATTGTACTGATCCTGCAGTAGGTTTTGGACATGATAATTGGGGTAACCTCTCGCCAGGTGCTCTGAGTGACCACACTCAAAACAATTGGCCCCATAGGACATGAGCTCTTGATTGTTGTAATATGGGTTACATCAAAAGTTGGACTGTGGTCAAGCGGTGTAAAAAGTCCCTGCCACATAGTTGAGCTACAGATGGCAACTCGTTTGTTAGTGAGGTGCGTAGTAACAATAAAGCTAGGGGTTACTAAACGGATGCTAAAAAGGGCGGGATAATTCACTAAAATGATGAAGTCTGGCAGCGTAGGTGGTAGGTTTCCGCTCTGTATTGGGCGTATGGAAGGTAGCAGAAAGATGGTGTAACATTGAGCGATTTTAAGTAAGGGTACGTCATCCTCAAGATATGAGACCATGACTTTGTAAAGGTCATGGTAGGGCTTCACTGCAGAGGTCATTGCTATGCATGTCAGATTCAGATAAAGTCTCTGTCCCAAGTAACATGCGAGATTTTGCTTTAAATCAATCAGAAAATGCTGTGAGGTTCTCATTATGCTGAAACCCAATGGTCAAGAAATCAGCCTTCCACTGTGACATCTTTATAGTTACTCCAAACAACCACAGCACAGTATCCTTCACTTCTTGTTAGGAAACAGAACTGTTTAGAAGATAGCAAGTAACTTGATCGGCGCTTTCAACATTAAAGGTGGATACTAACAATTTTTGTTTCACCTTAATATGAAGCATCTTCTGTTGCAAACTCAAATCACATAAAGAAACCATGGATATTCTCATCACAATCAAGCGGAGGCAGCTTATCAATATAAAACTCCTGCAGAAGCTCTTTCTTCTATTGAAGCATAACAAGGCAAGCTTGAGTTCTCCATATTCAACTGCTGCAGCGTTGAAAGATCACTTGTAAAAGAAATCCTGATGCAACATATCTAGCAACTGAGAATTTTTTTTTGTTTTTATGATTGATCAATTGGCACCCTGTATTGAGAACCGCTGTTATAAATTCAGCGGAATTTGTGAGTCACGCTTAAGGGGTTTGCACAGGGTTAAGCCCACTGAGCAATAGGACCAATGATATGACAATCATCTTCCTTGAAACAAAGTAATAAATCTATAATAAATAGGGAGCCTTTGCCCCAAAGACACTCTTTATTTATATTAATATGCAGAGGATCCTTGCTGTCCGCTCACTCTACACTGCTAACAATTATCCTCTTTCCAATCTACTCCTCTCGCTGATATCTCAGCAACTTTGGTTGATACCAACGATTATGCTTAGTAATTCGTTCCACTGAATTTTCTTTGGGTCTAGTAGATGTTACTATGTATTAAATTCGCAATCGTTCTAATTTGAGGCGATCCACTTACTATCTGTCATAAATTGACATTTAATTATTCATTGTTTGTCATCTTTTACCTTATCATCTGATTTGGAGGCGATCTATTACTTTTCAAACCAATATGGCCACATCCTAATGTGATTAAATAATCGTAGCTCAGCATCATATTTGGTGGATTCTATCCATTCAGTCATAATGCTTAGGGCTTATCATCCAGTCATATCAGAATCACAATAGGGAAGTTAAGCACAAGATACCCAGAATGACCACACCCATAACTTCTTGGCTCATAGGACTCCTATCCTCAGTTGTCATGAGTTTGCCCAAGCTAATAGTTAGATTACTGTTTGTAGTTTATCTGAGGACGAGGAATGTAGGTATGATAGGGCCAGGATTGTTGGGCGGAATAAATGTTATGTGAGATGACCCACTTGAAGAAGGCCCTGCTACAACCCCAGATGGTTTCTGGTCCGCATTAGTTGGATTAAACTTGGCTGATATATGGCGCAGGTAGTTAACGATTTTGAGTAGGGGTACATCTTCCTGCAAGACTAGAGCCACATCATTAAGGAGATCACAGTATGGCTTCACAACGCTGGTCATTACAATTCTTGCTTTGGCTTCAGATAACGGCCCCACTCCTACCAACACATGTGCTTCAGCAGTGAAGTAATCAGCAAACTCTGTGTAAGACTCATTTTGCTGAAATTTCAAAAGTTAAGAATTTGGTAGTCCGCTGTGACTTTTTTTCCACGCCTCCAACAACAACAGCACAGTCTCCTTTACCTCCTGGTAGGTAGCGGAGATGTTTGTGAGGTAACACGTAACTTGATCAGTTCTTCTGAAGTTTAAGGTGAAAATCAACAAAGCCTTATGCTGATCTGAAGCCCTCTCCACTGAAAATTTGAACTGTTTAGAAGACCCTTATATCTATCCATCACGGTTAAATAGGGGCAGCTTGTCAAAACAGACCTCTTCACCCACTTAATACTAATAACCTTGGGAGTGAACTGGGGAACCGTGTAAGGCCCTAGCTATATTCCCAGCAGTGAGGGCTTGGAAAACATTGCAGAGCTTGGCTCATATGCCGCTTTAAGTACAGGGTGAGCCTCTTCAGTTATCAGTACTTCCAGTATGTGGGGGTATAATTTCAAAGGGACTTAATCATCCCTGGAGCTTCCATCAGAAGTGTAGTGACTCACGCTGCCTACATTTTTATTAAAGAGCTCCTTGCCCTGGTATCTGGCGTCATGTCTAGCACAACATGACCCCTTACTAGATAGCCTATTTAATTTATACTCTGCACAGTGTAGCCAATCCATAGTGTCATCCAAACAGTTGGCAAGTTGTCTGTCTTGGCGACCAAACAGACGTAGTTGGATGAATGCCTCATCAAGCTGATCGTTTATACCCTTATGTTACTGATGAAGCATATCTTGAGTCTGGAGCTTTGTATTTAAGACAAGTTTTGTTCGCACATATTGAGATGACTTGGTAGGCTGGGAGTTGCCCTATCAAGTTAAAGCTGTTGCTGCATTGCTTGGTGACTAAAGAGCTTTGTTGTTAGCTAATCAATGGGCCCACTGTAGTGAGCACAACTGTTATAAACTTGGAGGAATGGTTTATGTACTACCAAAAGGTTTGCACAGGGTTAAGCCATCTGAGCAACATATTGACAATATGGAGATTGCTGCCCCTAGATAAGCTACAATAAACTTTATAAATAGGAAGAAATTGCCTACACAACACAATTTTAATTTATTTATAAATATGTTTAGCAACCTTCCACTTCTGACTCCTCTTCTTTCCCACTATCTAATCTCTTCTTCCTGTTAAAAACATCCCTCCTTATTCTTCGCATTCCACTCATTTCTTCGTTGGTTTAGTCAGTTTTAAATCTTTTTTTTTTAGCTATTATTCATTCGCCAGAATTCGTTAAGTTTCGCCTCATCATTGGAGGCTCTGGAGGATATTCACGCCGAAATGGTATCAACTCTTCAGCTAAGCTATTTTTATTTGCTGGAAATCATTTAATTTCACCCCATCATTGGTATATATTGTGGATATTCACGCTGGAAGGGTATCACATTTTCTTTTTTCAAAACGTACAAATATTCTTTTATCTATTAAATCATCTTTGACAGATATTAGCTAACCCACCCCAACTATTTAGAGCTTATCGTTTAGTCATACCAATTTCTCAACAAGGGCAAGAACAAAGAATTTATCAAATGATCAACCTGAGTGATACCAAGTCTCATCTGACTTGGTTATTCAGCTCATAAATTTGCCCTATCAAATTATGCTACAAAAGCATTATACAATCCAGAATGCATCACCTGGCCCTGAGACTACCTACCAAATTTTCCTCTCCATTACTTTTATTCTTTTTCCTTTGGTTTTATATTGTTAAATGTGACATTTAAAAGCCCCTATTTATATACTATTATATAGTTACTTTATTATTTCTATATCTTATTTTATACTTGACTTCAAAAAGTCATTTTTAATGTACTTATTATAGGATGGATACTCTAGATGACAGGACACTAGTGTTACTTGGCACCCTTTTAAATAAGAAATATGCTTTTAAGTGTGAATTAGCCATCTCAGGTATTAGCTGCCAGGCTTCTTTCCATAGCACATTTGAGCTAAAAATTGAAGCCCAACGGGCTGGTACTTAATACAAGAGCTCAGCCAATGCTTAAAAATACCTGCAACTGATTAATCGCACTATGGAAGATAACCCAATAGATAGTGTCACCTGCTGACTGCACAACAGAAATGGTGAAGATGATCAAACAAGAAGTCTAACCATCATCACATTTAAAGAAGTTCAGAAAATTCTTTTGAGATACCCAAATCTCGTCGTCTAACCTTGTTTTCCAACAAGGAGATATAGAGTTACTTCATAGAGTCATCACCCCTGGTCAAAGAGCCAGACACAAAATGGCATCTTCTGCGGATAGATCTTTCATGAGCTTGTATAATCTAGTGCTCTCCCAGAGAATTTTTAGTCAGGTTTGAAGCTATTTCATTATAGTTTTGTTATTTGTACACCAAGCGTTTTATCATATTGTATATCTACTAGGAGTCCATAATGAGGAACTACACCATCATATCAATACACAAAGGGCATTATGGATGGCCTATGAGCAGGTATATAAAATAGCATCACAAAGTATAAGTAACGTCTGCCATTTTATTGAATTGAACTATTTCTTAAAATATTAAACACCGTAAGCAAAAGAGGCATATTGATTTCAGCTTTAAGTATGCAGAGGAAGCCACGAATCTTCTCCAAAAGGTCATCTAAGAATTGAAAATACCAAGCAATTACTTTATTTTCTAAAAAGCTCTGACGACAAGATAGTGAAGCTAACGGCAAAATGGCACCTCAAGCTTCCACTAGCCGTCAACAGGAGAAAGAACAGATCTCCATCCTTAAGGCCTGGCTAGAACAAACCCTATTATGCTTTGATGAGCTGGAGACCTATCAAACCTTTGGACTTATCTACTGTCACAAAATATCATTTTTTTGATTAGTTCAGGTCAAACAGGATTTAGAAAGCCATGAGAATCAGGCATCTAGGCTTTTCATTACTGGTCGACTTAACAAATTGAGAATTATTTAAGAGGTAAATCTCTCAGTTTATAGTACACTAACCATTTCTACCGTCACCTCAATGAAACTGAAAAATGCTGGAATACTCTTACAGAAGACTTGAAGGCTAAGACTGACAAGCCTACTCAGAGCACTGAATGCAAAGAAATGAAGGAAAACTTAAATTAGAACATTGGAATATCAAAGGACGAGAACAAGCTTTTGAAAACATGCTGCTTATCTTCTAATCAATAAATTCACTATTTGGACATCCGCTTTAAGAACTTGAAGATTGGTAAGGTCATTCTGGAAAGAAGAAAACTTCTAAAAGCTACGCCATGACTTAACGTGGAGGAAATGAAGCATCATCTAAATCCTTTATATGACCAATTACATTTACTCCTCTATAAAGTTGAATAGAGTGACATGAAAACAAAAAATGTCCTAATTAAAAGCTCCTGGATTACACGTTATTACAGAATTGTAAGCCATTACATTTAAGCCTACGTTCTAGGACAAGTTTACACCTGGCGAAGGGACTATTGCATCTTTCCTCTACATCTATGAAGCCATGATGGAAGGAGTGACCAATCATTAGAGATGGTAAGTATATTTAACGTGTTTAAGACATATGGCTCAAGATGTTATGGTGCATCATATGGACAATCTGCATAACTGGAGAGAAGGAAGGAAGTGCTTAACAAGGATTTCAGGTCAACCGGAGCCTAAGTATGAAGAAACAGGCTGTTGATTTTGCCCATATTTTCAGCTTCCTAGGTTAGAGAATCTGCTGATTCACTAAGGAAAAAAGTCCAACTACCAGATGATTTTTTTATTGGATAATTTTTGAGCCAGTTTAATAGATGCCAGTGGGTTTTGTGGTAATTTGCTGGGTTCAGATCCACTGTGGTCAATTTGTGCAAATGCCTAAGATCTTAATTGGGCAAAGTTGCTGATAAAAATATTTAGTCTGATAGTTAGTCATAAAAACTATAATAATGAGCTGATTGGGATAGTCAGGTCTCATCACTGACTGATTGAGGATTTATAGAAGTTGTGAAGTGAGTGATGCCATCTGCAACTAGTAAATTGATCAGTTGGTTTACGCCCTGCTATAATGAGTAAAGAGTCCTATCGCCTAAGCAGGTAACTAACCAAATATTGTTGGTTTGCTGTTATTGAGCGGAAACATAAGGGACATGTTTTCTTTAAATTCCATCTGAGGTTTCTGGGATGTCTAATGAAAGGAAGCTAAGCCCAGTGGAGAAGCCCATCTCCAGAAGAGACCTCAAAGAGAATTTCAATCGCAATGGCTGCTGTTTCCTTACTGAGGCGCCAACAGAGTTTTGGGCACCAAATCACTATAAATTCCCTAGTTTTTATAGTAAAGCAGATCCATATCCAGATCAAAATAAAAACCAAGTTCTATTCATCTTCTGTTTATTATTGTTTTAGTATTTATTTATTGACTCTTTTGTGTGATAAAGAGTAAGGATTGGACATCCTTATAAGAAAAGCAGACCTTTGAAGCATATCTCCACTGACTTAGCGTTATGTGAACCAAGGCCAAGAACCTCTAAATCTAGAATTATTTAATTTCCACCAGAAGAAGTAAGAAGTCACTACTTATCAATATTATCAGCATCCAGAGGAGCATTCCAAGTTTAGCTTTGCACTACCTCTTAATCTATATATTTGTATTCTGTTATGGATAATAGTCACAATACTATTAATGATTATAATTCTATTAATATCAATCAATGTGGAAAGTACACTAATAAACGAACCTGTGCAGTTAATCTCTGGAATTAATATCAACAGACCCAGCTCTTAACAATTGGTGCTCACTACAGGGGGTAGTTGATTAAGATAAGCTCTTCTAGAAAAACTGCATCCATAATGTCGTACAAGGATGAACTAAGAAATCTATGGATAGAATTGAAAACCATTATTAAGATCGCCTTGAATTCAGAATATCATAGAGAATTCGCTGCTCTAGAGGAGAGAGTTACTAAAAACAAAGAAGGAATAAAATTTTTTTTGAAATTTACAACGATCCACTTGGTAAATAATGTCCTTAAAGAGGAAAGAAGGAGAACTGATTAATGAAGTTCTATTTATGAAAACAGAATGTGAAGTGGATTGTGTGCAATTATTCTTACACAGTTTAGACATCAAACGTTTAATAAAAAGTCAAAGTATCAAAGCCATAAATGCAAATGTGGACCTTATGTGAAAAATGATGCTTAAGAAGATACTCTGAGAACCCAAGATAGGAAGTCAGAAAACCCTTGAAACACGCTGAATTCATTCACCATCATCTTGGAGAAGATTCCCAAAATTATTCCTCTAATAGGTTGGGACACCAAGCAACAATTAGAAGTTAGAGAAACTCTGAAAAATTCAAATCCGCTCCCAAACTTCCTAATTTTTATCAGGACAGTGCCCCTGAATTACTCTGCTTTTAAAAAGAACTATTTTTGGGTGTGGCGACAGGCAGAAGCATTAATTGCCATAAACTGCTTGGACACTGATAGCCAGAACTTGGTGTTGCCCCATCTTAATGGAAAAACTGGTCCTACCCTGAGGTCAAAGCTGCAATAAAGAAGGTGTTCAGAAGTCCCTTGCATATTTTAAAAAAGCAAATAAGAATTCATGGGATTATAATTCCTATAAACAAAACCTTAGCGAATTTTGCTAACTAATTCTATCAAGAATTGCAAAATTTGGTCTGAGAAATTGTGCTGACCAATTTTGACATGCAGATCACTTTAACATGGTGTTTCATCCCTACCACAATTTACACCAAATGATTTCTTCCACACTGGTCACCAAAATATCCACCTTGCAAATGGTGGATCAATAATGATGTTAGTTGCCACAACTTATGCCCCTAACTAAAGCTACAAGCATAGTTCAGTCTGAAATTCAAATTTCAACAGATTCGCTGAAACTGCTAAGGAATCGTCTAAATAAGTAGCACTGGGAAATAAACCTGAGGGGTTCAAATGGGCAAACAAAGGTAATATAAGATGTCACCAGCTCGTGGGAAAAGGCCACTTTGTTGCCCAGTGCTACAGCAAGAAGCCCAAGGAGAAGATTAATGTTGTACAGGCTAAGGAAGCTGAACACTCACAAGAATCAGGAAAAAGGGCTCAAAGCCTATACGTGAAAAAGTCTAGAGCTGCAATTAAACACATTTCTTTTGATATAATAACAAACAAATGGACATCAGTAGGCTGTTTGTAGATGATGATGTGCCAAAACAGCTTTATCAAGTGGTCAACCTAGATTTCAACGTCATAACCAGAGCTTGAGCAAAAGGGTAAACCCCCAAAATAATTAAGGAGTTTGCTCGCCCTAACACATGTCAACTCGTGGACTTGATTTAATTTGCTAAGAATCTGAATAGGTTGGACAATACCAAACTAGAAAAAGAAAACCTAATAAATCACTTTAATGAAATCAAGAAATTTTTCCAGATCTATCAGCGCATATTATTCAAACCCTCAATTTGTTTTATATTGATGTCATACACTCAGTAAACACTAATATACAATACTCTTAATGTACATATACAGACCTAATGGTTAATCAAGTATGGGTGTCAGCAATAAATGACAGCATGGGACCAACCAATATTTTCTTGACTAAATTACTGAAGAGGATGAAAATCTCCCTGATTTAGAGCACAAAAAAGAATATAAGACCTCCAGGCCCAATACTACCATCTCCGGTGGAGCATATAGTGCACTGTAACTCAGCTTTGGATCCCTGATGGTTTTCGCTTTAGCTATTCTTTTGGCCAACCAAAACTATGTTATCTTAGATGGAACTGAGTTCTTAAAATTTTAACTCAAATGCACCTTTGAAGACAATGTTCTGACCATATAGGGTCAAATGCTGCCTCTAATTTATCAACAGAACAGGGAAACTCTATTTACCATGAAGATTAACTTTATTAATCTGATATGTAATGATGGCATTATCTCAATTTTATCATTTTACATTAAAGCGGAAAGGAAATGCTGAAAGAATTCATGGAAATTCTGGGAATTCCAACAAAAAAGATGACAAATACCATACCGCCAGGATCTCAGATCATAACAATATGGGATGGACTATTGAAACACCAGAGAAACTTTATAAAGAGGTTGGCAGTCCATGGAAGAAATACATATTTGAGCCATGGGTGGCGTCTGGAATAATTATGCTGGGTGATAGAGAGATATGAGTTCTCCTGGCAAATCGGAGTGGAAAATCAATAAAGATTGAAAAAACTACATCATCACGTTTATCCACCTAATCTTAATGGCGAAATGAGTAATTACATGAGCTTGGACCCTGACAAAAATGGGATTGCCTTCAGGGGTCGCTAAAATATCAGCTTAATAGTCAAAAGAACTGCTTCTGAACTGACAGAAAGACGTAAGTGGTGGTGCTCAATTTACATAAAAGTTTTGGAATTTTTGCTTAGGAGGATCACGACTTAGTTGTGAAAAATTTTCCACATAGTTGCCACCAGGGAATATTTAACAATACAGATGAGACCAATCCACTGGTCAAAAGCACCAGAGGTAGTAGTGGAAGAAAAAAAGAGCAAACTAGTGGAGTACAGGCCTCTTGTTCCGTCATTGAGTCCCTGGATAAGTCCATCCTGATTGTGTATGATAGACAGCACTAATTGAGTATTAATATATTTATCAAGAGAGTGCCTGTAAAACACTCGTTCCCTGAGAGGTGGTGCGTGATGTGCAAGCACACTGCCAGAGAACTAGCCGTTAGCAAGAATATTAACAGAGCACCGCAGAGGGTCCAGAGAAAAAGGAGCCTCGGGCAAGGGTGTACAATGCAGTATATAATAGTAGATAGCAAATAACCAACAAAACATGGTTGGTCCCCAAAGGGAGTCCCTTACAAGTGAAGATCTGAGCTGAGGTGCTTGGGTGCCTCGATCTGGAGGAGACCAAGGCAACCCATCAGTGCACCAGATATGGTTGATATTTAGAAAAAAATGACCAACGTTGCTAGAGACCTCCTTGAGGAGGTCCACGCACAGGTTTTCACAAGAAACTAAATTCAAAAAAACGTAAACTAATGGGAAATTATTATTAGGAGGTCGACCAACAAGGAAAGTTGGTCTTATGAAAAAGACTTAAGCAATGGGGGGCGAGTCATTAATTGGTGGAAGTGGTTCTAAGCCTAAGTGAACCAATAGGCGCTGCTACCATCATACAGGGTCCTGCAACTCAAAATTGACTGAATCTGAGTTATAGATTTCAACAGGACTCAATCAAGCTTGGTAATATTAAAATAAAACGGGGGGTTAGACCCAGTTCCATGAGAAACTGCAAAAAGATATCAGGATTGAGAACGTAGCTGGTGCGTTTTAACGCCCTGGCTGTAATGCAAGGCTGAGCGTTATGCAAATTCCCAGGATCAACCTGAGCATATTTTACCTGTACCCAGCGTTAGTCCAGGGTATGTTTTAGGCCAGAAAGGCCTTGCAATCTGAACTTTTTTAACCTCCTGACGTCCAGCCTTATTCTTACAAGCTGTGCATTCAATTATGTCATTAAGCCATGACATTACCCTCTCATTCTTTTGAGGCTCCACTCCCTCTCCAGGGGCTTTTGCCTAGAAAAGGTTCTTGTGGGCTGGGGCCAGCTTCATGGCGGCGATGGTTTGCTTTGACTTGGGTTCTGTAGTCTCGGAGAAAAGCTCTTGGAAAACTTCAAACAGATGCTGGGCATGAACGCAGTTGTGCGCTGGTACACAACTGTCCTCCTCTTCATCAAATGACATCTAGGATACAAGTTACTTAAGCCTTCTTCTTACTCAGTGTGAGGCTACTATCTCTTCCACTTCCCACTCCAGCGCCCCATCCACAAGATAAGCCTCAGGAACCTCTGGTGGGGTCCCTCAAACAAATTATATTTTCATGGAAGATTGCAATGACCTAGAATGATGAAGGGAATCCAACTGGTACGCGACATGGCCACCTTTTCTGACAATGCGGTAAGGAAAATTCCTTTTTGGTCCCAGATTTTTGCATGTCTGCTTGATAGAGATGTTTCTAGCATCAAGCATCACGAGATAAAAACCTTGTACACAGGACCTATCAGCCTTTTCCATCCACGATCTCCTCATAAGTTTGCATAGCCGAATCCAAGTTTGTGTTCACCTCCTGGTGTACTTTCTTGATCATCTTTGAGGTTCAACCACCACTTCCACCCTTTATTTACAACTGGGCTCAATGCTGAAGGCTAGGTTGAAGCCATAGTTGGTGAAAAAGGGGGAACAATTGATAGATGCATGTTGGGCGTTGTTTTAGCTGAATTGGCCATGGGGATATGGGAAACCCAGTATAAATGTATGCGGGGGTGTAACAACGCATGAACTGTTCTAAGCACTGGTTCACTCGTTCAGTCTGCCCATCTGATTGGAAATGATAGGCAGTTAAATGGAAGGGGCGAATCTGAAGAGTCTTACACAACTCTTCCAAAAAGACAGAGGTAAACTGGGTCTCACAATCACTAATTATTTATTGAGGGACCAAGTGAAGAGCAAACACATAAGAGATGACGAGCTACCCATCTCAGCCGCAGTTACCGTGGTTCTGCAGGGAATAAAGTGGGCGAAATTCATAAAATGGTCTAACACTATCCATGATGCCATCATAGCCATCAGATATAGGTAAATACATAATAAATCCACTGATAAAGATGTCCACGGCACTTCGTCCTTTTGACCTGGTTCCAAAAACACCAATTATGGCTGGCGATTGATCTTCATTTGGGTGCAGATCATACACTCCTTACAATACTTAGCCACCTGCTTTACTAACCCCTCCTAATTGTAAGTGCGGCGAATTAGCTCCAGAGTTTTCGCCTTCCCAGGATGGCCAACGGTGATTCCTTCATGATGGTTCCAGATGATTTCCAAGAGAAGTGGTCTGGCAAGAACCCATAAGCGCCCCTGGAGCCACATAATATCATCCTTCACGTGGTAACCCCTGGTAATGTCTTCCTAATTTAACTCGCTCTTGCCAAGGGCCATAGTATACTCAGCTGACAAAGGCTGTGAAAGGACTACCTTTCAGAATATACATATTCCACCGCATTTTCCAGAAGAGCAAGCGCTGGCCCGTGGCCAAGGGAGAAGGAAGTGAGACACAATCTTACCCAGCGAAATAAACAAGAAGTGGGTGTTATATACCTCTACCTCATTAGGATAGGGAGCTAGTGCAGGGTTTCAGCTCTAAGATCCGCCAAATCATTCTCCTTGTCCATTGTAGGCTCATAAGAAAACACAAATTGGGCCAGGATATGATGCCAGCGGGCTTGTTATGGAGTCAAGACATAAGGAACGCAGTATTACAGCAAGGAACGGTGGTCTGTATGAACGCAGAATGGTTGGGATGAGCAATACAAGTGATGACGCCAAGAGGTAAGCGACTCACCCATTGCCAACAACTCTTTGTCATAAACGGCGTAGCTTAACCCAAGCAGGGACATTTTTCAAGAAAATACCCCACTGTATGCTCAATTCCATATTCACCTATTTGTAATAAGGCCGCCGTTATGGTGAAGTTGGAGGCATCAGTAGCCACAATAAACTCCTTTTCTGGGATCTACATGGCGTAGGACGGACGTTGTAACAGGGTGCACTTTACTGCTTGGAAGGCATCCTGCAAAACGGGGGACCACTGGAGCACAATTGATCCACTTGCCTTATACAAGGGCACCGCCACCTCAGAAATTTTGGTATGAACTTTTCAAGGAACGTACAATTACCCAAAAAACTTCTCATTTATTTGACTGAAGTTGTGGTAACCACCCATGAATTGCCTTCTTCTTGTTTGGAGTTATCATGTGGCATTGGTTAAACACGACGATCTCTCAGGAAGGTGACTTGGGATTTAAAGAATTCACACTTACTATTTTCAGCTTAAGGTTGGCTGCCTTTGACATCTTCACACTTGCCAAAGGTGTACTGCATGGGACTCATGATCATGGGAAAACACCAGAATATCATTCATGTAGGCTGCCGCGCATACCCCAGCAGGTCCTCCAAAGCGGCATCTATACAGCGTTTAAAGATAATTGAGGTGGTTTTAAGCTCAAATGGCATAACCAACACTAGTTAATTCCTTTTCTTGTACGGAATGCAGTTATCCACACCTGGCCCTTCTTGATATGGATCTGATTGAACACGTTTAAGCGATCCAGTTTTGAGAAGTACTCGCCTTCTCCACATAGCAAGAAATCTGAGTCCACCATAATGGGATGCAAATCTGGTACTGTGACATTGTTGAGATTCCCATAATCTACGCATGGGCATAAGATACCATAAGCCTTCTCCGCAAAAGAAAGTGGGGAGCATACTGGGAGGTACGTTGGGATATTGCGCCTTTAGCTTACTTCTATTTAAACCACACACCTAAGGCCGCTTCTTCCTGTACATTCAAAGGGTAAATGAGAAAATATGCACCAAATCAACTATGAGCTTGAACTTGTAATTATAATATGAATGAGCTGGTAGTACATTGGCTGAATCCGCATCAAACAAAGAGTACAGCCCCTCCAAATAAAAAAGGTTACCCCCAAAGAAGGCTTCAGTAACGGAGCAAGCTGATGGTGTGGATCTTGGGCTAGTGTCGCAGATCGCCCTGAAAGTTCGCTTCATACAAATGGAAAACTAAAATATGGCCTTTCTTAAAAGTTAAGCACAAGGTATTGTCTTTCAAGTTGGTTCTTATGATAAACTTTCGCCACCACTCTAATCCCAAAATAATGGGGTACAGAGATATTTAATTGCTTGGAAGTGGTACGCCAAATGTTATTTGCCAACTTGATAATCAACCAACCCCAGAACCTTCAGCGTGGATATACCTTGATAAGCCCGTCCCTTAAACATAGCACCTGGAAAGTATTTCAACACAAGGTATTCTGCTAGGTCTTGATCAATTAATTCTCAGAGGCCTATATCCACTAGAATAGTTGTGCTAATTTCCCTAAATAAAATTAAAGGGTATCAGTCAACAAAAAGTATCCAGAATGGTCTTTATTCAAAGCAGAAATCGTAAAAACCTCACCGGAAAACTCTTTATCAGGCATAAGCATGCCTCCAGTTTATGTTTTTGCATCATAGAATGGAGAGAGATAATTGGCCACTCTTATTAATAAGGCCAAATATCACACCTTATCATCAGAAGTTGCATAAATAATTTTATATTGTAGAAGTAAAACCTTGTCCACCGCCTGCATTCTGTGGATTATGGCACAGGTCAAGCACGAGTCTTCTGGGGTGATCTGGTATACTGAAATGGGTTCCAATCTAGAGCCACAAGAGATGATATTTGGCTCGTTTTTAATTAAAGAATTAGAGTTATAAAGCTCGTTTTGGGGCGTGAACAACCCCATACCCAATCTGGCGGTGGTTGTGCATCGTTATCCAAGGCCATCACCACCAGGCCCTTTATCAATGATCTTGCCTTCTCCGTCTGATCGCGGTGCCAAGAAAAAATCATTTTAGTTAAATTGTTTTTGTTATTTTGGGGGAAATTGAGGAATTTTGAAACCCAACTTGCGAAGCGTCAAAATCCACCACCTACAAGCAAGAAGGGTGGTCACCTCCCAGTTGGAGGTAGAAAGAACAACGTCAAAATGCACCAACCATAAGACAAATGAGAAAACTGATGTGAGCCCCATAGAGGACGTGACAAATGTTTGGTGCACCAAATTTACACTTATAATAAGCCCCAAGCGGATTTTTCTAGTGTATGGAAAATAAAGTGGTTGGGTTACTAATGCCAAAAGAGTGTTTGTAACTCTCTCATTCCCAGAGAGGTGGTGCGGGATGCACAGCCACACTTTCAGGGAACTATCCATTAGCAAGGTTGTAAACAGAGCACCGCGAAGTGTGCCAGAGCAAAAGGGACCCTGGGCTAGAGTGTACAACGTGGTATATAGTAGTAGATAGCAAAATAACCAGCAAAAATGGTTAGACCCCAAAGGGATTGCATAATCAAATAGAGATCTGTTATGAACTGCTTGGGTGCCTCTATCTGGTGGGGACCAGGACGCCAAAGAATTGCACCAGTTATGGCAGATATTTTTTAGAATAAAAAAACCAACATTGTTAGAGATTTCCTCTAGGGCCGCGTACAGTTTCAACCAAGAAACCATATTCAAAAAATTTGTACTAAAGAGGAATTAATTATTAGGAAGTTTACCAACAAGGAAAGTGGTCTCAAAAAAAACATGCTTATACAATAGGGGGAATCATTGATTATGGAAGTGGTTCTAAGTCTAAGCAAAACAATAGGTGCATGTTACTACCAGCCAGGGTTCTGAAACTTGAAATTGACCAAACTCAAGTTATAGATTGTAACAGGAATTGATCTGATTTGGTAATATTGAAAATGAAATGGATTTTTAAACCCAGTTTCTTGAGAAACTTTATAAAGCCGTCATGATTGAGAACGTAGTTATTGCGTTTTAACGCCCTGGCTGTAATTCCAGGACAAGCATCACGCACATTCCCAGGACCACCTGGGCATATCTCTCCTGACTCAGCGTTGGTCAAGGGTATGTTTAAGCTCAAGGGAGGCCTGCCATCCTAACCTTTTTGGCCTCCTGACGACCAGCTTTATCTTTACAATCTGTGCTTTCTTTATGTCTTGGAGCCATCACATTATTATCAGCAGATTGAATAAAATAACCAAAAAAATATTTATCCATTACCCAGCATAATGACGCATTAGAGTGCCTGGGGTTAAGCGAAAAATTTCACCACAATGGACTTAATCTCAGGGTATTGGCAAATCATTTTGCCAGTGGAAGACCAAGAAAATTGCGCGATAATAACTGTGCAGGGGCTGTACCAACTGACCCAAACGCCCAAGGTCTCTGCAATGTTCTGTAAGCGTTCCAAAGAGCCATGGATGCTATACTGAAAGGCCTGAAGTTATCCTGCGTCCTAATATACTTGGACAATATGAATGTGTGCAGAAGGACTTTCACTGACCAATTAAAACTTTTTATAAGAAGTTTAAGAGACTATCTGTGGTTTTTAAAAATCAAACCGATGAAATGCTACATCTTTAAAGAAGAGTTGGAATCTTTGGGGTTTGTCATTAACTCCAGCGGATTGTAGCCTCAAACACAGAATATTGGAGCCATGGAAGTATGGCTATACTGAAGAGCATCCGAGATATACAACTATTCCTTAGAATGGCTACATAATATTGATGATTAATACAGGTCTTTTGAAGATCACTGAGCCACTTTTCCAATTACTTAAAGATCTAAAAAATAATTTATATGGAACAAAGAAGCTCAGGAAACACTTGATGATCTACGCTGGTACCTGATAGATTCTCCAATTTTGAAATATTAAAAATCTAATCGAGAATTTATAGTTTAAACTAATGCAACATTTATAGAGATTGGCGCCATTGTGAGTCATGTGGATACACTTGGGGAAGAACAACCATTAGCTTATGTGAGCTGGACATCATCAGCACTGGGATGGAACTATACTATTATGGAGCATATATGCCTTGTGTTAATTTACGCCTGTAAGCCTTTTGTATGTAAATCCATAGTACACACTTCAAAGTGGTGCTGGAACACTCCTCCCTGCACTGGCTACACGACCTCAAGGAGCCTGAAGGATATCTGGCCTGATTCGCATTAACTTTAAACATATAATTTTGTAAAAGTGCAATGAGCAGGAGACTCCCATCAGGATGTGGATGGCATATTTTAATTACCTACAGTCCAAGTGGTACAGCATCAAACTGACAAACTATTCCAGTGGATGGTAGCTGGAGATACTGAAAACAAGTGCTCTGAAGTCCAAGGTGCACTTCATTAAGTGATGGAAAATACTGAGACCCAAAATGGACAATTCTTTAAAAAAATGTCAGAAAACTATTCATTCTCATGAAACCGTCAGAATGAGCGGCAATAATTCAATCAGCTCAAATGGTTGTCAGGCATGGAGGCCTGAGAAAAAAAACAGACCATAATAGCCAATATTACTACTGGGAATTGATTAACTATGATGTTGCTGATTATCTGGCTTGTGTATGGAGTGCAACTACAAAAACCACACAAAATACAACTGGATATCAATTGGTCCACCCCAGATTCTCTTGTCATACAGTGTCAATTGGCGTAATGGTACCACTGAATATGAGTACTGAGAGAGTCAAGGACATCATAGCTGTGATTGACCATCTAATTAGATGGGTGGAATTGAAGGCACTAAGAAAAGTATATGCACTAATTACTACGCACTTTATCCTTGATCAAGTTGTATATCAGCATGAATTCCCGCAAGTCTTGTTGAGTGGTATTAGAACGAATTTCACTTCTCATGTGACTTTGAGGCTGATTTAGATAATGCGAATCAGCGAAATATCAGTTTCATACCAGCCAACAAAAAATGTACTGGTAGAAATATTGAATGGAATGCTAGCCTCAACACTAAAGAAATTGGTTGCCAGAAATCTTCCTCATGGGATCCTGCCTCAGTTTGGTAACATTCGTCTAGTCAGCCACCATACTGCAATGGGAAAAACGCTGGTAAAATTGCTATATGGGTGAAGGGCTGCATTATCGCTGTTTCTATATTCAGCTGTTAAACCAACATTTGGGGATGAGTGATGATCAGTACCTACTCCAATTATCAACCATTTGATCAAAATACAATTATGAGCATTTGATATGACCTTGAAGTGAAAAATCAAGGCCAAGATGATCGATGACAATAATTGACCAGCACTACACAAATACCATGTGGGCGATAAGGTAGCCTATTGCAATATGCATGGCTTCAGGAGAAAAAACATGCTGTATGAACTGTGGTTGGGTCCATTTAAAATAATCACCAAGTTCGAATGGATGCCTATACATAAAGAACCATGCTGATGAAAGAATAATGAACTGAGTCCATGCAAACTAATTAAAGTATTGGATTCAATAAAAAAATAATAATGAAAGTGTTCCCAAAAGACCACTCAACCATTAAAATGTTTATGTCCTAATATTTGGGTTATGTCTTAAAAAGGACTACTGAACCAAACTTAGTTGGGTAAGTCTTAAAAAAAGATCTCTGAACCATGAAAATTGGTATGTCAAAGTATACCTAGAAACCCAGTTTGTGGTATAATGAAAAGATGGACCATTAAACAAAGTATAGAGCAAGTTCAATAAATAATAAGAAATCACAATAAAAAGACAAAATATGTAAAAAATATGATAAAAAATATTTTTTAATATCTTAAATTTGGTACCCTGGTCTTTGGGATGATTCCACTCTTGACGCCTCTTAAAGAGGGAAGTTGTACAACAGTAGGAGTAAAGAAGTTATTAAAATCTATTTGGGACAAACACTAGTGAGGGCTAAACCCACCTGAAGTCAAGTCCTCAAGAAACTGAGCCTTGTGAGAAAGTGACCAAGAGGTAGTGAAATCGAAATTTTAGGGGTAAGCGTGATACTCCAGCCTGGAGAGGAAAACTGCGATAAGGAAGAGGCAATCAGCAAGTAACCCTGAGTAATCCTTATGTCACAAAATCAAACCAGATAAATTTTTCCCAATAATATTAGAACTAGGTATATCATTTAGTTAGGTGTGATTGCTGCTAATCACCTAGTTCAATATTATTTATTGTTATAATAATTATTAATTGGTTTAGGTTTGGCGGAATCTGTGTTTGCCACCAAATGTCATTTGTTGGTCTTTGTGGGAATTTCTGGTGGAAAGCTAATGGATTTGTTACCAATTGTCTGGCTATGATTCCGCTGACTAATCCTGAGCACTGGCAACTCATGCCAAGGATGCTTGAAGTTTTATTTATATCAATATATTATATATGATCAAATCGGCAACTCATGCTCAGAATGGATCAACCTATCTATTATTTGGTGATCAGACGAGGAGATTAAAAGTGAATTGATACCAAAAAAACTGATAATTTATTGAAATTCCAGCTTAGTTGCCTGAGGGGATTCATTGGCGCAGTAGCTAGAGTATAAATACTCAGTCTTCCCTCCAAATAAAGATCTCTCTCGCCCATTTATTTTAGTTGTTAGTAGTTCTTCAGCTAAATAATAGAAGATGGGACTTGAGATCCTTAAAGTAAGTGGGGGGATGCACCTGGAGTGGCCGATGCTACCAGCTCCCATACCTCTTCCCTATGAACCAGTGGGAATCTGGAAAACCAGCCACCAATGATGATATTCTGACTGGCCATCAGCCCTGCAGGGTACATCATGGGAGTGCCATAGCTTCCCAGGATGGGGGATGGACTTGCTGGGACATGCCCAGATGGGTTGGCAAAGAGTCTGGATGGTGGGGCAGCGTGGGAGTGCCCTGGCTGCCAAGGATGGATACAGGACTCACTGGGTCACACCAAGGACACTGGGTCTAAGGCGAAGTTGTTGGTCTGCTGTGTTGTTGAGTTGATGCAGACTTGTAGGTGGTTGGTACACTAAAGAAGATGAAATGTTAAAAGGGTCTACCAGTCTCCATACTGGTTGGCCTGGCTCACTGGCAGAGCCCACTATTCAGAAAAGCGATTTTCTAACACCTTATATGGCACCAGCGCTGGAAGCTTGGTTTAGAGTGCTTGATGGTAGACTTCATTGAGGATGGATGACATATAAGCTGGCATGGTGCAAGGGATACTGGAAGGTGGCTACTGAATCATGCCTCCACTCAGAGACATTAGGTGGAGATATAATGTGAAGCTCTGTGATGAGATATTCATGCAATGAGCAAATGTCATTATGAAGGTGACAGCTGCTAGCTTCCTGGAACCGGAAGCAAAAATATGATGGAAGTCAGAGGAAACCAGCAGCTTTGTGGCCCAACTGTGATGGACTTGTCCAACGAAACAAAGGCCATATGCTGCAACAACTTGATCTCATATGTAACCAAGATTTTTGGTGTTAAGGGCCTCAACAAGGGCCTCAGTTACTTTGCTTCTTAAATCTGCATATGTGAGCTCAAAGTGTTCACAATTCCCAATAAATAATTCAGTTGAAAGGACTGCTAGCTTATATTTATTGGTCTAGCCAAATTAGAAACTTTTTGAAGAAAATCCGAACTGTCACAAAATGACTGATATATATTGGAAGGCATGGTTTTAGAAAGCACAATGATTATGATGGGATTAGCCATTAATGGAGCTGAATCTAGAAAAGTGTCAAAGTCTAATCTGGCAACATGTGGAAAAGGGAGATTGGCCATGACTTGTTTGAGATTGTAGCCACTCTAGTTTCATCAGGATCAGATACCATTTCTGGTAATTCAGCAGAAGGACTATCCATATTCACTTGACCTAAAGAATGGGTCCTGGTGTGGCCATAAATAAGATTCCTTCAAGCAGCTCGACTAACCGCTCAGAAGATGAAAGCATCTTCCCCAGAAAGATTATCCAGATACTGTTGTATCAGAGTTAGCTTAGTTTGACATATGAGCTGGGCAAGCTTGAGGATATGTTGGACTTTTTATATTTTTTTACACATTATTCACCTTGGTGTAGATTAAGCTCTAATTTATTCTACTTTTGGTACACTCTATCTCTAATTTATGAAATAAGTTTTTGTAAAGAAAAAAATACAGGAATATGATATAAGTAAAATATAACAAGAAAATTTTGTATTTAATTTGTTCAAAGCTTTTCTTTCCCTTAAGCATTACTTTTGTTTACAGGTGATTAAATTGATACAACCAATCACAACTTGTCTTAATTGTGCCATCCAATAAGGGGATGACAAGGTCACTGAATTAACTGAACTCACAAACCTATGAAGCAGCGATGAAGAGGAACAGCTAAGCCCTCTGGCACAGCTGCTCAACTTTGACCGTAGTGCAAAAAAGGGACCATATGTCCCAAACAGTGATTATCTCAAGATGGTCTAAGATTTGCACCGAGGGGGCAAATTTAGCCACACACTATCCAAGTCTTCACGTAAATTTGGTGTGCGCATTAATTTTGGCGTTAAGGAACCTCTATGATATGAAATAGTATGTCAACTATCCTTAGACGCTTCCCAGAAGCGGTAAGCTTGACTGAAAAACTCACAATGGGAACCTTAGACCTTAGCTTGCTACTGCTGAGGCCACGGATGCAGACATAGCTGCACATTTGTAGTCACCTACACTAAGCTGAGAGTAGGTAAGTAGCCTGATAAATTACAGCCAATTTCCCAAACACACATACCCATTTTTGGGATGACGAAATCTTGTTTGTAGCACTAGAAGGACTCCCAACTACTGAAAAGTGGGGCTACATGGAGGCAGCGCTAAAAAGCGGTTTAGCGTATATGGATAAATAGTTTAGTTTGGAATGGAGAAAAACCGCCTCTTTTCCCACTTGGCTACAGATAAGGCTGTAGCAATGATATGCCCGGGCATGTATGCTGATGGTGACATCAATACAATTTCATGCAAAGCGTACACCTTAGACCCAAAGGGGAATCAGTCTCAACCCTTTTTCAGTCCTCCTGGAAAAGGGCCCGCCCATAGTCACATGCTGCAACAAAGTAAGACACAAAAATGATGCTTGTCCGTCTACATGGGAGGGAAAAAGGTTTATTGAAAGTGAAGAAAGTCTGAAGGATAAAGATCAGGGGGACGCATTAACAACTCGCCTCTCGGGGGGATCACAGGCTAACTATAGGGTTGTCCAACCATTCTCCCCAGAGAAACGTAAAAAAGCAAAGATGGCCAGAAAGGCGGCGAGAAGACCAAACAGAAGAAGCAGAAGGAGGAGAAGGAAGCAGCAGCTCAGGAGGAAGGGGCCAAACGCAACATTGAGCAACAACAAGAGCGCCTCTCTAGTATGAACTCCCCTAAGACAGCCCAGCAGCCGCAAGATAATGAACAATGGGCATTTCTATCAGAAATTGACAATGCAAATTTCCTACTTGTACACAATGGAGCCCAACCCGTTCAATTACCTTTCAACAAACCCATTTCGCAAGCCAATTGTTTTTAAACCCTCAACGGGATGGAGGACAACAGTGCTCACTATATGGAGAACCCAAATCGGAACTCTGGGCCACCAGAATGGCAATCATGTACACCACCAGCCTAAACCATTTATGAGGGTCCTATGACTAGGTCCAGATATAAGCAAGCCACCTCAGATTCACAGTGTCAATCTGGCCCTATGCAGTCATAGCAGGCGTGCTGGGCTCGCTAACAATTGGGACTCTCAACATAGCAGGACTCTCATCCAATAAGTCCCTGTATAAAAAACGAGGGCTCCTGCTAAAACCCACCGGTGGACGTGCTTGCCTTGCAGAAGAGCAAGTGCACCACTGGAAAGGAGGAAGAGTGGTCGAGGCCTTTCTCCCTTCATGAACATTCTGGACCAGCTATTGTGGATTTGTAGTCAAAGCAACAGCTGCCATCACAATCACCAACTACTACTATCATTTGAAAGGAGAGGTTCTAGTTCTGGCCTTCAAATGAAGGAATCAATCATATCAGGCCGCTTCAGTATATGCCACTGTTAAAGAGGACAAAAGGGAAGAGTTTCTGAGCAACCCAATTGACTTGAACCTTCCAGAAGAAACAATAAACCTAGGGGGCTTCAATTGCTGGCTGACAGAACTTGTGACAGATGGCCAAAATTACAAACCCTCCAATGGAATCGAGCCAATTACAGCAATAAATGACAAAAGGTCTTCTGGATACCAAACCATTCTCATAATCTTACTTTCAAATCTGACGCGGCCAAATATTATAAGTAATCAACTAATCAGCGCCACTAGACTGGATTGGATACTCATACCCATGTTTTTGGAATCACAAGATGAAGATTTTGTAACAATTGACCTATATCTATCAGATTACAGAATGGTGAAACATAGTATCCAATTAAAGGAAGACCCTCCAAGAACCAAAGTTGGAAAAATATGCTGCCAAAGAACGTGAATCTGGTCCAAGTAGATGATCAGACAAAAATATATGTAGATGAACTAGTCAAATGCACTGACTCGATACCTTATGGCAGCAGTGGCAAAGGTTAAAAAAGGAAATTTTATTCGTCCTTCCCACATAGTTTCCCGTCGCACAAGGAAGGAAATATCAGAACTTTCCAAAGCTCAGAGAAAATTAAACCATCTGGAAAGATACCCACCATGCAGCTGCTACTAACAAAAGTGGGCTAGAGATTGGGTAAAACAGACACTAATTATCAAGAAGCCTAAACATCTCCAAATGCACATGGAGGCCATCCAAGCAGGTTCCAGATGGGCTGTTTAAGGGGAACTACTGTCTAAGTTCTTCTATCAGACTTACAAAATGAGGTCAAAAATTCCAGTCTCGATGAATTCCAAACATGCAAAGGCCAAACCACTAGCATCCCAGAAGGAGTAGCATCCATCACCCACTCATCTTATGCAGAACTGTATAAGGCATCCCCAACAGAGGAAGCTGGTAAGAGCTACTTCATCAATGCAGTCCCCAACCACGCCAAGTATTTAGCCATCCTTGTTGACCCCATAACGGAAGTTGAGCTATCACAGGTTCTACTGAGGCTCCCTACCAACAAGTCACCAGGACCAGACGGCATCCCCTATGAGTACTATAAAGCACACTATAAAGTATTAAGGAAGCCCATGCTATCTCTCTTTAACTCAAGTCTGCAAGAGGGGAGGGTGATCCCAGGAGGCGCAGAAGCCTATGCCATAGTGTTCTATAAAAAAGGCCATACTGACCTGAACAACTGGCGCCCAATATCTCTAATCAACGCGGATATGAAGATAATGAATGTCAAAATTCTGAGGATCACACGCCTGTAAATTGTTATCCTGCACATCTATTTGGGAGAAGTTTTTATGGTTGATCCTTGATAGTGCCTGTAGTTTACAGGATTTGGACCATCTATTAACTCAATAGGCCTATTGGATTCGCCTTGACTCTTCCAGAAAATTCAGGTGCAATTTTCCCTTTGTAATCAGGAACTTCAGCCGAGTCAGGCAAAGTTGCAAGCTGGTGAACCTGAGATCCCAGCTTACTAACACTCTCCAAAAGTGAATTTAGATACAAATTAAATAAAGATAAAATAAAATAGACTTTTATAATACTAGATTATTTGATAATAAAAAATTAGGCCAGGCGCCGGTATTTGTACCTCTAGGGCATCTCCTGGCCACATTCCAAGATAAAATATAAACAGCTATTTTACCACCTCAGTTCAGCCTATGACTGAAACCTTTTCTTAGGTTCATTAGTGGCAGAATAATCTTAAAATAGAGAGGATTTTAGATAAAACTTTGTGATAAAAGCATGCAAATTTGTCCTAAGATCTTCTGGATTTCAGATTCATCATACTAATGACAAAACACACCTTCTGTTAAAATTTTGGCCTCAATTGAAGTAAATGATGCACCCCTAATCAGTACATCAGCAGGCCTCTTCCTAGATAGCACTAGGTAACCCCTTTTAGCCAGTCCACGCAAGTGCTATCATGACAATTATGTGGATTGACATATGAGATTTCACCCTAGGGTGGAAATTGATTACGTTGTTCATTTGTTTAATTGTCCATGGGACTTTTAACCGTAACTTTGGGTCATCCCCTAATAATTTTGTATACAAATTTTATAATATTGGTCCCATTTAATCAGGACTAGTTGCTGAGTATTGGGGCAGAGATAATTGGCCCAACTGTGTGAATGTATTCAGCATGAGCTGCTGATAGAATAACCAACTAATTTGATGTTGAGTTGATCAGCCAGGCTAATTAGTTTCAGAGAAGGTTAACCTAAATGTGCGTGGATATTTGGCATGAGCTTTAGTAATATAATTAAATCCACATAGCAATAATTGGCCTGAGCTTTGTTATTGTACTAGGTTTTAACTAGATTATTAGTTCAAGCATCAGGTGGAAAAATTGGCCCAATCTGTAGGTTTTCAAATGGTTTTTTTTGAGTCAACCACAGAATTTGACAATGTGAAAGATAATGGCTACGCATCTCCCATAAAATATAAGGAGTGCAAAGCCCCACAACAGCATGGTTTTATCACATGGAAGAGCATTTGGGACAACATCCACCAAGTAACAAGCATACTGGGAGGGGCATCCAAAGGCACGCTCTGCTTTCTAGACCAAGCTAAGGCATACAACAGAGTAGACTGGGAATACTTGGCGGAAGTAATTCACAAATAAGGCTTCCAGAAAATACTTTATCTCATGGATAGCAAACCATCAGCTGTCATCCACCTTCTCAGTTCTAGTGTCTACATTCATTTCACCTCCTGTCACACCAGAAAGAGGCCTCTGTCAAGGGGATACACTTATCCCTATTTTGTATAACCTCACAATTGATCCTCTCCTATGGGTGATGGAGAAACAGTTGGCTGGTAATGAGTACAAGGGAAAAAACCACTTAAGATTTTAGCCTTCGCAGATGACTGTATGGTAGGGGTCTTCTCCAAGGCGGATTCCAAAAAGGCAGAGGAGATAATAAGCCTATATAAAAACTCCCAAGCCAAACTCAACAAAATTAAATCATAAGCCTTGGTGCTATCAGGTGCTAAGCGGCTAGGCCCTAAAAATAAGAGGACAATATGAAAAGTCTTAAACACAAGCAAAGTGAAGAAGTGTAAAAAATCCAGCTTTATTCAACCACCCTTTCAGAAGCCTTGTCCAAAGGAACCCATCAAACACTCAGGGATCTTCATCACAAGTGCGGGTATAGCAACTCAAGTGGAAGAGAAGTTACGTCGTGATATCCAAAGGACAGTGGCATGGTGTAAGTTCAGGAAGATATCTCTGACTGGAAAATGTTGCCTTGCCAAAGCTATGCTCTTTCAAAAATTTGGTACCCTGCACATGCTATAGCCTTTAGCTAAAAAAGAAAATCAAAAATTCACATCAATTCTACAACCTTGATTCTGGGGCTCATTGTCCCCCACCCAGGATCACCACACTAAGGGGGCCAACTTCTGAAGGTGTGATGGGGCTATTAGACCTTGAATGCAACATCGCAAACATTCAAAAAAGGATCATTGCTGCGCCCTACAAGAAGGTAGTCCGCCTCAATGGGCATCTGCAGCAAGGACCCAAATAGCCAGAAACCTAGCCCTCAGAAACCCAAGAGCATGCTCCATTATTTCTAAATATTAATTATCGCTGTAGGAATCTAAATAATTTATGCTTTCTGGTGCTTTTCGCCACTGAATTCACAAAGTTAAAATAAAATAAAGTACTAATCAATAAACTGGATTTTTTGAATTTTATTATTAGCATGGGAAAAGAAAGAAAAACGATCCCCTTTGATATTAAACCATTCCTTATTTAAATTATATATCAAGGGTTGAGGGAAATACAATAGTAAGCATGTGGAATGGCTTGGGTACATCAGAAATAGGTAATATGATAATCCATCATCTTAGAGATTGGATAATTTGGGTTACTTAGGTGAAATGACTGAATGGAAAGGTAGTTTAGGCAGAACTTACCCATGTGGTAATTTGATATATTTTAAACAATTACCATTTGTTAAAATGATTTCACCTTGGGGACCTCCACCACGCCTATAAAAGGGGGTAGTCCCCACTTAGGTGTTGAAATGGAACTGGACGTGGCTGGGGAAGAACCATTTGATGGGCGCCCTGAAATTGCCAAGTGGTTTGAGTAATATAACTGTCAGAATTTGAGTCTTTGCCCGCTTAGTATTTAGCAAAGTGTTGCCCCAATTTGCAGGGTTCCACTGAGAATCAGCCAGGGTCTTTTGGCCAATATTGTCATTATTTTTGTTCAAAATAATATATTATGAGATTGAACATGTAATTGACAATTTTGTTTGTTAAATAAGGATTATTCTTCTCCAAAAACATTCTTTTGCCAAAGACAATACAGCAATTATCCGATAATTGCACCAAGAATCGAGCTTAAACCTCGAAATGCACTGTGGGTCCATCTAGTACTAAAAAATGCACTGTGGGTGAATATGGAAACTCTATATATTGACCAGCATTCAGCGCCACCAACCAATGCAAATTCTGAGGGCGCAAGCATCCGGCCAATCCCAGTGCTGGATTTCTGGGGAATAATTTACCCTTAAAAGCTCCATAGTACCACTTGGAGAATATTGAGTGAGCCTCTACTCCACCCCAAAATTATAACTCTGCTTTTGGAGAGCCGCTAAATGCCTTTTTCAGACAGGGGAGTGCTCAAATGTTATGCCAGGCAGTGCACAGTGTGCAATAAAGATTTGCTGCACCGCAGGTATGTTTCATGTAAAATAGTGGTAAGATTCTGGAAAAAGTGTGTGCTTAGCACAGCTATGATCCACAAATCCCAACCACATAGCTGAGGAGTGGATCTTCCAGGCCAGGTCAAGGCATCAAGACTTTGATCACAATAAGATAATTTTCGTTCTAGCATTATGGGCGATCTATAGTAATTGGGTTGCCATCACTGCAAGCCCACAAAGGTCTGACACATCTAGGGCCATCAATAAATTTTGCTTTAGTCTAAACAAAAATTATGGTTACTGGCTGGTTGGGGATACCATTCCATTAAAACAGCATGCATGAGTAGCATCTTGGGCCATTCTCAACCATGTTCAAAATTTCCATGGTTCAATAAACATGTTTATGGAAATCCCATTTACCTGAGTTAACTGAGGTCTCTCTTAACAGCACCAACAGCAAGGCACAATCCAAGATTGTGCGAATAGCATCAAATCACACCCCATTTGCATCCCACACTAAAATATTCCCATTTACTCGCCTATCCCATCCCTTGAGTGCGTTGTCTTTAGTCACATAATCCCAAATAAAAATAAAGAATTAAAATATATTTAATCATTCTTATTTATGCCATGAAAACATGCATTGGTGGTAGTCCCACTTGCCAAGGATAAGGAGGGGATTAAGGAATAATTGATGCTGAACAAAAATCCTTTGAAAAACGAAGTGTCATGTAACCCTGACTGGGGGAAACCTGGCTTTAAATGACTAGCATCAGCATGAAAAACTGACTAGGCAACATGGCATTGGGTCATGCGGACTGCATTTTGCAGAGGTGTCAACAAATAAGAAAAGAAGAGCAACTGCAGGCCAAATTTTGTCATGAGCCACGTTGAGTGTGAAAGGGCTGAGCTCCGCTGAAAACTTTAAAGTATTCAACCTGTCCTGAGGTGGCATTCTCCGGTCCTGATCTTACTTTCAATGAAAATCTAGGCAAGAGGGGGATGTTTTGGGATTTTGCCCACATTTCCAGCTTCCTAGGTTAGAAAATCTGATGGCTTTCTAGGGGATAATTCACACTTGCAGATGATTTGGATATTGGATAAACTTTATAGTTTTTATAGTGCCAGCAGGTTTTAGGGTTATTTTCAGAGTTTGGATCTGCTGGGATCAATCCGTGTGAATGCCTAAGATCTCATTGGGTAGAGTTACCAATAAAATTGATTTATTGATAATTAATTATTGATTAACTATTAGATGTGCTTATTAGGTTTAATCAAGTTTCATCACTGAATGATTGAGATTTATTTAGGTGTTGTGAGGTGAGTGATGCTGCCTGCAACTAGTGAATCAACTGGTTGGTTTGAGACCTTTTATAATGGGTAAAGTCCCATTACCTGAACAGGTTGCTAGCCATATGTGGTTGGTTCGCTGTGATTAAGTGAAAAGGTTAGTACACTTTTTTGCTCTTTCTATTTTAGGTTTCTTTGATGTCCAACAAAGAAATCCTTATACTGATAGAGAAGCCCATCCCAAGATGAGACCTCAAAGAGGTATTAATGGCATTGGCTGCCGTTTCCTTACTGAAGCGCCAACATAGTAGTTGGGTGAATTCCCCTATAAATTCCCTATTTTTTATAATAATAAATCATATCTAGATCAAAATCAATTTCTATTTATCTTCAGTTTATTAATATTTTAACAAATTATCTGTTAAACCTTTCATGTGATAAAAAGTAAAGAATATCATTAGAAGAGAAGGAGACCCTTGAAGCAGATTTACGCTGACTTAGCGTGATGTGAACCAAGGCTGAGAACCTATGAATCTAGAGTAAATATAAGTTCTGCCCGAAGAGGGATGAAGTCCCTATTTGTCAATTTCATTAACATCAAGTGGAGCATTTAAAGTTTAGATTTGGACCTCCTCTCAATCTGATTTATTTACATTCAACTATGAATAATAATCTTCATAATATCATTTACTAATTGAGGCAGGTCAACCTTGGGACAAGTATACCAAACTGAGATTTTTTATATCAAGTACAGGTTTTGAACATGTGTTGACAAAACCTGCACCAGAGTGGAAGCAGGAATTACCCTGCTGGGCTAACCACCCTTTATTCATACTATTATTAATTTATATATCTACTAATCTGACCTATGTGAAAAGTACACAAAATAACCAAGCCTGTGCAGTTAATCACTGGAAACTAATAGCTACAGACCCAGATTTTATCACAGGCCTTCAGAAAACCATGCTATGCTGTAATAAACCCTTGCTGAATTTGCTGATTGCTTTTATATATAGCCCATACGCTGTTGACCTTGAAGATGCTTACTTTGATGATGCCATGGCTGCCTTTGTTGCTGGTTTATACAGTAACCCTGACCTAGCCATACATGTCATGTCTGTCAAACGAAGCTTCAATTCATTCTTGGACATCAAAGAAGCCCTACTCGATGTGGTTGATATACACAAGCCAGAGATATCTTAAAAGGCCTCCACAAAGCCCAGAGTGTATACCGTGGAGGAAGAAAAAGCCTAAGAAGGAGGAAAGTTAAGATGCAGCTATTGTAAGAAGAATAATCATACCTATGATATGTGTTTCAAGAAGACCTCAGACCTTGTCAAGCAGGCAAAAGAAAAGTTGTCTTGAGGTCAGGTACCCTTTAAAACTGACTGACCCAAAGTACCTGAAAGTGAGAAATCAACAATTACTCATCTCGCTTGCATTGAGAAGAACCTGATAACAACTCTGAAGGGGGTCACAAGTACAAAGGTTATTACATTAATGATTCAACTGCTGGTCTTGTCATTAAGACCTTTTTTACGCCCAAAATGGCAACAATTTCCAGGTTCCCATAGGCACTTACCTCAGTCAATCTTATCAGGTGTCCTGGAATAACTGATACAGCCAGTAATTCTGAACAGTACCATTCCCATTGACCCAACCCATCTTAAGCATCCACAGTCTCTTGGAAACAAAGAAAACCCAAGATTGCATGAAAGCTCAATGCAACGCTCCATACTAAAGAGGTTTTGGACCTCCCATCAAAGTTTGGAGGACTATTTACAAAGTGAAAGTGATAACACAGAAGGTCTGAGTTACAGCTATCTTGGATATAGGATTGTTTATCAACATTGAGTTGTCCCAACTCATAAAGAAGATCAAGCTTGCCAAAGACCTTAATACTATTAAGAAGATAGTACTGATGGTCCAAACAACACCAAAGCAATAGATGCATATTTATCACTGCTAAACCGAGTTGGCAATTTTTGTTTTTTCATCTTCTTCCTTTTCCTTAGTCAACAGCCAATATATTATTATCAATGTATACAATTTATGATCAAGTATAAAGGATTTATTAGTATTACAGAAGGATACTTAACACTCCTCAACTATAAAGTTCCTTGTGTACTGGATATTAACAAATCCAGCTTGAAGTAAAACTCTTGTCAGTCAAGTACCCTGTTTCTATCTTACCTTTGTGATATTATAACTCTGGAAAAAACACAAAAAAGATTACTTAACTCAATAGATGCAGTAGAGAGCATACCATTTTATGTCATCAATGAGGTTATAATTTAACCAGGAGAGTAAAAAGTTGGTTCCACCAACAAAATTTATCTGGTATACCCCCAAAATTTGCTGCCATGTATCACTAGTTTCAATAGAGTAAGTAGGTTTGAACTAAATGTTTTGCCAGAAATTAGTACCTAACTTGTCAGCGGCCCATAGAGATATTACTTGAGAATTTAACCACCAAAGATAACTTTGTCAAGAAACCTCAGGAAATTAGAAAGTTCAATTATTTCTCAATGATGAAATTGACAAAGTACATTTTTTTATTACTTACCTTGATTTTATCCTACCTGCAACAATTTAATTTGCACTATCCCTCAAGTATAAATATCCAATAAGTTAAATCAAAAATGAACTTAAAAGTGCTTAAGCTACACATAGGCTATAAGGATTTTTTTCTCCGCATCAGATTTCCACTATGGTCATATAAAAGAATGTACTCATAGTTGACGTAGAGATTCAACCCCAGTCTAATCAAAGCCATGTAGAGATTTGAGTATAAGGAGCAATACATTAATACCAAGTCAAGCAATTAAGTGATGCCGGCTTACAGGTGCTCTCTCAGAGTCCATGTTCATTTGTACTAATACAAATAGAAATAAGAATGGTGGTCACAGAATAATAATGGATTACAGGAAATATAAGCAACCTCACTAAGAAGGACAGCTATCTGGTACAAGTATTGATGATGCCCTATCCCGACTTTCCAGCTCAAACCTCTTTTCTATGATGGACCTTGCCAGCAGTTATTGTCAGTTGGATCCACAACTAAGGGAAAAACTAAGAAAAGTACGCTGTAATAAGCACTGAAGGATAAAAACGTACCAGCTCCCTCAAGGATTATGCAATGCTCCTTCTTCGTTTTAATGAGTGATGAACCAAATCACGCAAAATTTTCAACATAGCTGTGTGGCTATAAACGATGAATGGCATAGCAGTGCTTTAAAAACCCTTTGCCTATCATTTAGATCACCTTAAGTCAATTTTAATGTCTGAGAGAGAACCACATAAAACTAAAACCTGATAAATATACCTTTTCCACCCGGGACTATATTTTTTGGACACGCCATAAAAAGGGAAGGATTTAACCCTTGTACAATAAGGTTGAAGCAATCTCCAAGATGCCCAAGCCAAAGAGCCTTAGAGATATACAAGTGTTATTAGGAATGTTGGGACATTACCATCAATTTATCCCTAATATTGCTTAACTCGTCAAACCTTTTGTTTGGCTGCTTTCCAAAGGCACCCTTTTCATATGGGAGAGTAGAGCAAAGAACTGAGTTCAAGTCAATGAAGAGCTTGTTGAAGAGACAAGTGATCTTATGACTTCTGGACCATGGGAAGCAATTCATAATGTTTACTGATGCCTCCATTTTATCTGTAGGCGACAGCCTTTCTCAATTAGATGATGAAGGCAACCCGGTGTCCTATTATAGCGAGTTGCTTTCCAAAGCTGAGCGAAATTATAGCATCATGGAAAAAAGTGCTTAGCTGTTCTCCTTTACGGTGAAACATTCCAAGCCCTTCTTGTACAGTACAAAGTTTACAGTTGTGAAAGACCACGGTTCTCTAGGTGTCTGTAAAATATGAAAGATCCAATAGGAAGACTAGCACGCTAGGATCTCAAGATTCAGCACTAAAACATGAATGTCATCCATTAAATGAGAACAAAGCACATTAACGTAGATGAACTGACTCAAATGCACCTACTATATTTATACAATAGTGAATCTGAACGGTTCACTGTCTATTCATGAGGCCTGACTCTTGGGAGGACGAAGATGAACCAGTTCATAAGATGGTAAAATGACACGATAAAAAGAATAAGGTTCTTGATGGATTACTTTGCAAGAAAGTCGGAATCAACTGGGTACCATACTTGAGACCTTTGAACGAGTACCAGCTACTATGGAAGCCTACAATACCTTAGGAGATGGACGATCCAGGAAATATACAAATGGATTAAGGATATCTACTATTGGGGAGGAATGCTAGACTTTGTAGTGGAAGTTTTAGATGGTTGCATAACTTGTAAAGAGCAAACGCTGCATAAAGCCAAGTACAATTATCAGCCCTTGACCCCTCATCAGCCGTTTCACACCATCAGTTTAGACGGCATAGGTCCATTACTTGAGTCCACAGGAGGGAATTGATACATCACTTTAGGGATAAATCGTTCACAAAGTGGGTCAAAGTAATTCCTTTTTCCGCACAGACTAATAAAACTACTGCTAACTTTCTACATCAGCATTCATTACTAGGCACAGCACCCACAGGACTGCTATGCAATAATGGGAAGAACTTTACATAAAGAGTTGTAAGGATCTTAGCTGCGAGCATGGTATCTCAACATCTATTCTCAGCGCCTTACAACACATCAACTAACGAAAATTAGAAAGAGAAAATGGAACGTTGGTTTCAATGTTATGCAAGATGGCCACTACTGACCCACTACACTAGGACCAATACTCAAAAGAGCGTTAATGCTTACCATATAAGGTTCCATCAAATTGTCAAAATGTCTCCTTCAAAGGCCTTATACAGAAGAGAACCTGAAATCCTAACTTAATTACCACTTGGGGTTACCAGTAAATATACTGAGTCTTGGAAAGCGCTAAGACGATTGATTTAAAACTTATTCATTTACAATCAGAGGCGATGACAAATATATCCTAGACAGTTACATGAGAAGGTCAAGTAGCAAATGCAACTCGCCAATCTTTACCAGCCTTTGACTTTTTGGACTTAGTCACATATTATCACAATCAAATAGCATCAGAGGAGGAAAATTAGATTCCATATGGTATGGGTCATGTGCTATCACTTACAAATGCGGGGTTGAATAATTAATCATGTCCTTAGAAACTAGGATAACCATCAACTGAGTACATAACCAATTGTTGCATCAGTATTTTTCTTCCAATATAATTTTGAAGGAATTGATGTCAGATATCAGGATATTGTACATAATGGTAAGAATATCACCCTTTTGATTCACTTAACAGAATCAATTTCTAGCTTTGAGAAGGGGTTTAAAGAAATTATCTCAAAAAATTACTTGGATAAATTAATACTTTGCACAGCTCAACTAGAACCTTGAGAAAATTCTAGTGGGTCAAATTGAGCCAAATATACCCTGAGTTAAAACCATGATCAATCAAAAAGAAGGATCATCAGAAGGTCAGGCGACAACTATAAAAGGTAACACTCAAGGCAGTGTCGCAATTCCAATATGACTGGACAATAAACACTAAATCAATATGGAGAAATGGATGGAATCCGCCGAGTATTATGAATACAATTGATTGAGCACCTCGAATTGAGGCAATATTGGGATTGTTGGGAAATAGGCCGAATTGGGAGATTGTGAATTAGCAAATGAATAATTGCTGGAATCAATGATATAAGGCGAAGTGAATTACTAAGCCATGAAAGAATTACCATCCAACATTATTACCATACTAGCGGGATGAGATGATTGAGGAGGTTAGGTTGTTAGTAGTTTAAAGTGAGTATACAGCGAGAATCTGCTGGGGTAATAGAAGAAATAAAAGAGAGTTGAGGGAGCGAGTGCTCCATATTTATTTTTTATTTATAAGTTTATTCTGTCATGTCGAGGACCACAGATCATCATATCTTTGGACCTAATTGCTCAATGGGTCAAACTTTGTGCAAAATAAGTCAGCGTATCTCTCAAGTATCGCCAATTTTCCAACAGTGGTGCTCACTACAGGGGGCCCATTGATCAATCATAATGATTAATAAGCGTTTTCAGTCGTTAGTCATGTCGTATCCAGCTTGCTTCACTAAGGAATCATCTCAACACACCACAACTGTTATATATTCAGAACTCAAGCTTGCCTTAGATGCTGTGCTCAATTGGAGAAAAGGAATTTCTGCAAATAATGTTTTATTGACAAGCTGCCTCCATTTGACCGTGATGGGAACATCCATGGGTTTTTAAATAATCTGAGTTTGCAGTAGAAGGGGCATCAAATTGGCATAAAGCCAAATTACTAATATCCACTTTGGATGTTGGAAGTGCTGACCAAGTTGCTTGCTATCTTCCAAGTAGTTCCGTTTCCTATCAAAAAGTGAAGGATACTGTGCTGTGGTTTTTTGGAAGAACTTCAAAAATGGCACTATGAAAGGCTGAGTTTATTACCATTGGGTTTCAGCCAAATGAGACCCTCACTGCCTTTGCTGATCAATTCTCAGCATTTGCTATGTGTTAATTGGGGCAGGGATTTTAACTGAATGTGACATTAGCATAGCATTGACCTCTGCTGTGAAACCATACCAAGAGCTTTTTAATACATTGACTCCATATTTAGAAGTTGATGTATCCTTGCTCAAATTTATTAAATTCTACGCCATCTATCTGCTAATTTCCCTCCACCCAATATAGAGCAGAAACCTAGCATCTCCGATGCTAGCCCTTTTTTATATGGAGGAATCATCCCTCCTTGTTCAAAAATTGGTTGGCATCCCCTGACCTTATCATCAATACAAGCATCGCTTCCAGACCAACCCTTGAGGTGGCTCCTTTTACAACAACCAAGGTTGCAGGTCTTCTGGGGTCAATTGATTTTCATGTGGTCGCTCTGGGAACCTGGCTAGAAGTTGTTGCAAATGACGGGTTCAGCACCTACCGCAGAAGCAGTACCACCAGGGAAAAGTTGGAGCGGAGTAGAGATGGGATTCTCTACCTCTGCTATACTGACCCAAAACGTCCCACCGTAACCTATTCCTGTACCTTCAATGGAAGTTCCTCAGCATGATGACGCCTTCTTATATCAGCAACCTGTTGGAGGGGTGAATGTGCTGCCACAAATGCAGTTCAAGACTATGGATGAAGCAAGCTTTCAGGAACAACCAAAATGTTATGCTTGTCAAATGTTCGATCACCTTTCTGCCAATGAACCAGATCCATTCTCTGATGCGTTTCTTTTAGAAGAAGTCAACATGGCCTTCAACATGGATGCTATTGTTAAAGAATTAATATCGTAGGGAATGGTATTATTAGCTTCCTTGGAAAAAGAGATCAGTTCTTTGTCCATGTTATAAACAATCAGAATACATCTTATGCTGAGTGTACTTACTGTGACATTGTTGTAGCAAAAACCTGAGTTTGGGCAATAATCAATATGAGTGCCTCAATCAACATAGTGTCCACAAAGTTGGTAGCAAGGCTGGTGTTAAAGCCTGACGTGGAACATCGTATGGTGTATGGGACTGCAAGCATGGAAAACACAGTCTCTGAAGGAACGTACAGTGCACTACCTTTGCTATTTGGGTCAATTGTTTTTGTAGCCCCAGCCTTAGTGTTACCAAATATTAACTATGACCTTTTAATCGGAATTGCTTTTATGCACCACTATGGGGTTCTTGTTGATATGAACACAGAGGCATTTGAAATTCTGGGGCAGCGGATCCCGATCTACTTTACCTCCAGCAGAATGTCAAAAGATCCAGTACACATGAGTCATATTAACCTTGCATATGGTGATGGGGTGGTTTTGGTTTGCTATCATCAGCTTAAGCGTAAGACATGGGCCCTTCCCAATCAAATTTATGAATATCAAGGGCTACCACTTAGAGCTTTGGGCATATATCTATTCCCTCTGGACACCAAGTAATCATAAACACTGAGTTAGAGGTGGAAGTGCTTGTAGGGCTTTATGGGGAGGTCTTTGGGCCTTATTAGCAATCAAGGTTTGAGCCCATGTAGCCCTAAGGCATTATACTTCCAGGACATGGGGAGATCAAGGTCTTAGTAACAAATCTTCAGAATAAACCAATGCAAATCTGCTGACACCAAATAGTGGCATACTTACATTTTATTCCAGTTGAATAGGTCCTCCAGGTTCATGAGTTCAGTTTGCTGGATGAATTGGCCTGCCCACTGAACCACACTTCCTGGCGTAATGGAAGTTATACCGCGCAAAAATTTATTGGGGCTAACGGAAGACCAAAAATATCAAGTAGAAGCCTTATTTCAAAAATATGAAGAGATCTTTGCTGCTGACAATCATGATTTAAGGTGCACTTGGGGGTTGTCCATCAGCTGGACACTGGTGATCATCCCCCCATTAGGTCTCAGCCAATCCGCCAATCAAGGGCAGTGGAAGAAGTCGTCAATACAGAGATTGACCAGCTGTTAGTGCTGAGAATGCTCAAACCATATAAGAGTCCATGGGCTTCACCTGTCCTAATTGCTAAAAAGAAGGATGGTACCAAGTGTGTGGTAATTGCCTACCAAAAGCTTAATAGTATTACCAAGGAAAATTCATACCCTCTTCCATGGATTGAAGATGTGCTGGATTGGTTAGGTGGAGCTCGCTATTTCTCAGCAATGGATTTGATATCTGGCTATTGGCAAATTGAGTTCCCCCCAGCAGAACAAGAAAAATGCGCTGTAATCACATCCAAAGGGATTTTACAACCAACTCGTATGCCATAAGGGCTATGAAATGCCCCAGCTACATTCCAATGAGCAATGGACACCATTTTGGGGGATCTAGAGCTGTCATGTGTTCTTGTGTACCTCACAATATTAATGTCTTCTCGCGCACATTCACTGAGCACCTTACTCATCTGGAAGAGGTATTTTGCCAACTGTCTAAGGCCTATACTAAGACCAAGCCCCAGAAATGCCACTTCTATAAGGATCAGCTGGAGTACCTCAGTTTTGTGGTGGATGCAACAGGGCTGTGACCTCAACCCACCAAGGTGGAGACTATCCAGAAGATGACTAAGCCATTTAGTAAGCAGGATATCCAGGTGTTTTTGGGGATGGGGGTTGTTACTGACGCTTCATACCCAAATTCAATTGCATTGGTGGTCCACTGTTTGAGCTATTAAAGAAGGATGCCATATTTGAATGGATGGAATGGCGCCAATGTGCCTTTGATACACTTCAAATGGCGCTAATTAGTGCGCCTGTGTTAAGTTAACTAATTTTGATAAAGAATTTACAGTGCAGATGGGTGCATCACTTTCCGCTGTTGGGGCAGTACTGTCTTATAAGGATGATGAGGGGGAGGAGCACCCCGTGGCATACTGCAGTCATAGTTCTAATTGCCATGAATAAAATTACACTGTAACTGAGCAAGTGTGCTTAGCGATGATTTAAGCGTATAGGCAGTTTAAAGTCTACTTTCACGGAGTAAAGTTTAAGGTTGTAACGGATCATGCATCATTGTGCTGGTTGCATACTTGAAAGAGTCTGAGGGGCAGCTAGCCTGATGGGCTTTTAAGCTGCAAGCTTATGACTTCGAAATTCTTCATTGTCCAGGAGCAAAGCATTAAAATGCTGATTGTTTATCAAGATTGCCAACAATCTCAGTTACAGCAGATGAAAGTGACATAATGTTGACAAAATGCTCATCGGATTGTACAACAATGAACCGCCCCAAGTGATTAAAGCGTTGGATGAAATGTGAAATAATACCTTCCAAAGGAATGGAGAATTGTACAATTGGATTGGCAATTATATGGTGAATTTTCCGCGACCTTCATCACGGCCAGGAATTATTATGAGCGCCTACAAGGCAGTTGGACATGGTGGGGTGCATAAGACAATGGAGTTGTTGCGCCCTTAGTCCTATTGGGAAAGTATGAACTTTGATGTACTTGAACCCATTTCCTGTTACCATCAGCGCCAAGTGGAGAAGCCATTCCGCCATAAGACTTCATAACAGTTAGTGAAACCTCACTTTGCTTGGAATACGGTTTCTATTAATGTCGATGGTCCCTTGCCAACAGGAGCTAACAGGTGTAAGTACATTCTGGTGGCTATTGACCACTTGACCCAGTGGGTTGAGGCAAGGACAATACGGGATTTATGGAAGTTACAGTGGCCAAGTTTGTAATGGAGTGCATTATTCAGCGACATGGATGCCCTCAGTTTATTCTCACTGATAAAGGAATGAATTTCACCTCACACATCCTAAACTGAACGAGCTTATGTGTACCAGTGGGGTTCTAATAACCCCATACCACCCCAAATCTAATGGAATGGTTGAACGAGTGAATGGGACTCTGGTGAACATCCTGAAAAAATTAGTAATGGATTGACCATCTGAAGGACCTCCCTTCCTTCCACTGCTGTGTTCACCTGTAACATCAGTTATCATTCCGCCATGGGGAAAAGTCCCTTCCAACTACTATACGGTCAACATTTGCTCTGCCAGCATTACTTTACTTGTGTGTGGAAGACACTGGAAGAGTGGAACCCCATTGCTACCTGAGTAACCTTGCAAACATAATGATCAAATTGCAAACTGAAGTCTATTCCTTCAGATTTGCCAAGAAGATCAGGAATTAGGCTGCGGATCAAGTACATCAAAGCAGGTTAGCACAGTTTAAGGAAGGCGACATGGTTCTCTTCCATGACCAGCATGGGTTTGGGTGGAAACACAAGTTGGCCAGTATATGGATTGGCCTGTTCAAAGTCATTGAGAAAACTGGTGTCGATGCATATACTATCAAGGACCCTGTTAGTGGTCAAATCATCAACCAAGTGCATGTGAAGTTCCTCTGGCCATATAACCAATAGGAGCCTTATCATCCAGTCAAGGAGGGGATAATGTCACGATTCCAATATTACTTAATGATAAGTACTAAGTTGATATGGAGAAATGGATGGAATCCACCAAGTTATTATAAATATGATTAAATGAGCGCCTCAAAATGAGGCGATATTGGGATTGTTGAGAAATCAGCTGAATTGGGTGATTGTGAATTGACAAATAATTAATTGGTGGAACCAATGAGATACGGCGAAGTGAATTACTAAGCCTTAAAAGTGGTATCATCTGACATCGTTACCATACAAGTGGGATGAGATGATTGAGGAGGTTAAGTTGTTATTAGTTTAAAGTGAGTATACAGCGAGAATCCGCTGGGATAATAAAAAAAGAGAGTTGAGGGAGCGAGTGCTCCATATATAATTATTTATAAGTTTATTCTGTCATGTCGAGGACCACAGATCATCATATTGTTGGTCCTAATTTCTCAGTGGGTCGAACCCTGTGCAAAATCTGTCAGTGTATCTCTCAAGTATCGCCAATTTTCCAACAGGCAGTAAATTAAGACAACCCCAAAAAAGGGTGAGAATCAAAAATCAGGAGAGCAAACTACCCAAGTGAACCCAGTCTTATGTGACCTTGGTTTTCAACATACAGTAATTTCCCTGACAAAATATGATACAAAGGCAACATACCCTTCAAAATTCTTCTCCTGACTAAGGACCTTCCTTATATATCTCCTTTAAATAGTTATTTTGCTTTTCCTTTTGGGGTTTATATTTTTAGTAACACATATAAAAACTTATACTTGATGTTATAATCATGTTACATCATTATTAATACATCTCGTTTTGGTACATGACTTCAATAAGTTCATTTGCTGTACTTACCATAGGATGCTACTACAAATAAAGGGACTTAAGCAGTGACATGGCACCCTTTTAAATAAATATACTTGTTGTGCAACTTAGTCAGCTTCAAGTATTGATTGTCCGTCTTCTCAAGAATAACACCATTGATATTAAAAACAGAAGCCCTATAGTAAGAATTCCTGCTTATAACCAAGAGAAGGCACAAGCCAGAAGACATCCCTCTCATCATTCTGGACGATTTTTCAAGTGATGGATATGAGAAAGTTAACGGCGTATTCTTTAAAGATTGCGTCTCTTTCTTCTCTTTTCACCACCCAAGAGTTGATGCAGAAATTTGGGAGTGTGTCAGGAGGTGGTGGTGGTCAAAAACCATTTCCAGCGGAAAGTAAGTAGCAATATTCCCATGAGGTTCTCTCAACCAATAAAATTTTACACTACCAAATATAAATTAGTAGCCGGAAAAGTGAAACCAATTGAGTCACTCTTAGGTTGGAATCCACTTTCACCATTCCCCTCCAGCATTGGTTAAAATGAGGCTGTCCTAGAAATATACGGGATTGATAAACCCTTTCCCTACTTAATGGAGCTTGCCATACATTGCCTGTCTGTGGGTGCAACCTGCTGTATTTTGGGGGAGCTATTTTATTACGCCAAGTGAAATCATTATGGAATAAAGAGTTTTGCCTGTGAACTTGATAACAGTCTAACAGGGCAGGTCATATGCAGATTTGTTTCTTTAGTTACTTATGGTATTAATCTTCTGGGACCAAATCATGAAAATTATTCTCAACAGTAGTTCTTGGTCCCAGTCCCCTTTTAGCAAACATATAAGGCAGCGGTCTCCAACAGGTACCACTTTCGCTCCTCTCTTTTCCTTACAATTTTTATTTTTTATAAAAAATTCTTATAAGATCCAAACTTATCTGTATAATCAAGAAATCCAACAGACATTTAGTAGCTATGATTTCCAAATTTGGAAATTATTGGGTATTATTTGTGGTTGCCATATTCCTTTTGCATCCCTCAATATGGATGTCTATAATAGAGTTATTTTAGATGGTTTTTGGGTGGTACATATCCTGCGGTCCAGCGCAGCTTATTATTATCAGCATTCTCTTTAACATAATGAAGCGCCCAAATTCTTGTCCCTCTCCTCCATTTTCTGTTAGTGGAGTGCTGAGTTGGTTTTGTATTATGAACGGAAGTTCCAACCTTTAATTAAGTAAGCATTTATTGGATTGAAGGCGCATTCTTTTGATCATAGTTTCTACACCGCAGGTAAGGAGTATCTCCTTAATTAAACAGTGTGGGGTTTTTACCATATTAAGGGTTTAAAATCTTGAATTATACTATATCCCCACAACCTTCCAGCCAGGATGGGTTGCAAGTGTGGGTATTTTGTTGTTCCTACTAACAACCTTCATCCCCCCAACCTGCTGTTCTGTTATATGGTGATGATTCGTGCAATTGAGTCAGATGTTCCTGCTTAGTAGACGTTGTTGAATCCATTGAAGCCATTATTGTTGGCCTGATTACAGCTGGAAGCTTAAGTTGTTCAGGTTAATGGAAACACATTTTCTCCTCACAATGATGGGCTTAAGGATAATCAGCATTTACCCCTTCTATTTCTGTTATGTCTCATAGAGTAGTTAATAAACATGAACAGGCTTACTTTTTGTTAACTGTTAAAAATTTTTGGGATCCCATGTGGTATCCTTTGAGGGTCTCTTAGATACAGGAGCAGCTGGGAACTTTATGAGCTTTAAGGTCGCTCAGAAATTGGATCTAGATCTTGAATTGGGCCTTGTTATTAAGTGCATCATCAGCATCAATGACTTTATATGCAATTAGATGACCCATGACAATCTCAGTGCATGAGTTTGGCTTCTGTGATCAGTTCACCGCAGTGCAAGTTTTGTTATTCCTCATCATCCTTTAGATTGGTTGAGGCGGAGGCAACATGTTAGTACTGGTCTGGAGCCCAACCTTTTTGTCATCCATTATTCTGCATAAGTTGGGTAAATTTCTGTTTATCTATACCTTTTCCCTTGCTGCAGTGATGTGGTCAATTGTTCAACTAACTCCCTCAAAGTCTTTCTGGCGGAGTTCCCTTCCGTATTGGGCCAGTACAAGATATTTTTTATATGGAGAAGGCAACTATCTTCTCTCCCACTTTATGTATGATCAAGACTTTTTCTTGATAGTAGATGCAATTAACATCAACTGTCCTTTGTATCCGTATACAGAGAAGGGAGTTAGATCCCTGGAGGTGTGGTTGTATGATATGATTGTAACCAGGGTGGGTTTAAGCAATCCTCTCCTATTGCTTCTCCTATAGTTTTCACTCATAAGACTGATGGATCGTCGCATCCCTGTTTAGCTGTGGGCATTGTCGCAAAATTGTTCATGGGCTCCACTAGTGTGCCAGGCCAACCAGTATGAAGACTGTTTGGTCCTTTGCTGTTTTGCCTTCATTGGCGTATTAATCCCTACAAGTCCACTTTCAACCTATCACCAACCACCAACGACTTCATCTTAGCCCCAGGTGTCCTCAGCTTGTGTCCTGGCGAGTCCTGCCCCCATCCTATGTGGCTCAGGCACTTCCGTGCTGCCCAACCCTCATGACCCTTCACCAACCCATATGGGCATGCCCTGGCGAGTCGATCCCCCATCTTGGGTGGCTATGGCACTCCCATGCTGCATTCTGCAAGGTTGTGTAAGTCCTGGTGAACGTCCTCTGGGCGTTGATAAGGCCATCTTTCCATTCCTGAGCAAGAAGGTACCAAAGAGGATGGCCATATCCCTTGTTACACAGGGGAAATCTCGCTCACATGGTAGACGAGCGCTGGGTAATAGCCCTTCCACTTCAGATCCCACTTCCAGTACCCGCACTCTCCTCAGCAGAACTGTTATGAGGAATCAATAACATCTGCACTGAGATCACTGAAATGGAATCAATTGCAACTAATTCAAGTGGCAAAAGCCCAATACTCAGATTTCAAATGGTCAAAAAGGTATGAAGACCGAGCTATTGGCTGGAATGCCCAATGGTTGCGATTTGGTTTACAAGATGATCAAAAAAATCCCCCCCTCCCAAATCTGTCAGTCATCACCCCTGATGGGCAGATTCCTGCCAGCAAATTGGGCGTTGTGCCTGACACAATGCCACCGACCGCAACTTGGCCCGCCACCAAATTTTGTGATGTTGGTCCCCAGGGAACTAACCCGCCAATTCCCAAAAGTTCACCGCTTAGGTCAAACTGACCATAACTCAGCCTGCCGCCAAATTTTGCGATGTCAGTTCCCAGAGAACTAACCTGCCCATTTTCCAAATAATTCGCTGCTTAGGTCAAACTTGCAGAACCTGATCCCAGCTTGTTTTCCCTCAAAATTGACAAATATTTATTCAGGCGCATCACATTGAGAAAGTTGTTGGTTGATTCTCAAAACTTAAATTTTCCAATAAAAACAATTTTCCCCAAAATCCTGTTTTTATCTGTTGAGAATTAAGCTCCCTTCCAGTTCCATATCCATCAAACCAGCAGCAGTGCCTCTGGCATTCTGGTTTTCCACTTGGATGATCTGGCATCCAGGCTGGCATGCCAGTTTAATTCTTACTTGCTGTCCGCCTGAAATAAATGACCAACCATCAATCTCTACAATATCCGCCTTTCTCATAGATATTGGTGCGGCAATGGTCCCTTCTTTCCAACTGAATCAAGTCATAAAGAAGATTATCCCTGCCCGCATTAGTCTCATCCCACTCAAAACTCCAAATTCATACCCCATAGTTGCCGCAGCTATCTTGCCCATATCAGTAGGGTCTGACATCTAAACTTGCAATAAGTTTGTTCCCCAAAGCCCAGTAGTTTCCCAGATGTCGCCCTTCAAAGGTGCTTTTCTATGGAACCAGAACAAATCATTGTCGAATATGGGGAAGAGGCCGAGGAAGAGGTTACCCTGGCATCCTAGAAATTGCGACATTCCATCCAATATCTCATGGCTTAAAAAGGATATCCGCCCTATGAGAACAGTTGGGGGCAAGGCGCGCAATTGCGCGAATTTCATGAACCTGGTTGAAGCGCTCCACAAATCCCACCCTGAGATTCTCCAAGTCCCCAAAAGCCTGCGTCGGAAATGGCGATCAAGTCACCCAAGGCGCACAAGAAGGTCGCTCTCATACAGTTTCCCAGTGATGAGGCTCTTCTCTTGGAAAAAGGAAAGGGTAATGTAAGTCCCGGTGAACATCCTCTGGGCATTGATCAGGCCATCTTTCTGTTCCTAAGCAAGAAGGTACCAAAGAGGATGGCCATACCCCTCATTACACAGGGCAATCTCACCACATGGTAGATGAGCGCTGGGTAATAGCCCTTCCACTTCAGATCCCACTTCTGGTACCCGCACTCTCCTCAGCAGAACTGTTACAAGGAATCAGTAAATTCTGCACTGAGATCACCTAAATGGAATTGATCCCAACTAATTTGAGTGTCAATAAGCCTGATGCTCAGATTTCAAATGGTCAAAAAGGTATGAGGACTGAGCTATTGGTCAGAATGCACAACAGTTACGATTCAGTTTACATGATGATCAAAAAAATTCCCCCTCCCAAATCTGTCAGGCATCACCCCCAATAAGCAGATTCCTGCCAGCAAATCAGGCTTTGCACCTGATGCAATGCCACTGACTGCAACTCAGCCTGCTGCCGAATTTTGTGATGTCAGTCCCCAGGGAACTAACCCACCCATTCCCAAATTGTTCACCGCTTAAGTTAAACTGACCACAACTTGGCCTGCCGCCAAATTTAGCGATGTTGGTCCCCAGGGAACTAACCCGCCCATTTCCAAATAGTTTACCGCTTAGGTTTAACCAACCGCAACTCAGCCCGCTGTTGAATTTTGTGATGTCAGTCCCCAGGGAACTAACCCTCCCATTTCCAAATAGTTCACCACTTAGGTCAAACTGACCACAACTCAGCCCACCTCCAAAATTTTGCGATGTTGGTTCCCAGGGAACTAACCCACCCATTTTTTGAATAATTCACCACTTAGGTCAAACTTTTGGAACCCAATCCTGGCTTGTTTTCCCTCAAAATTGACAACTATTTAATCAGGAGCATCGCACTGAGAAAATTGTTAGTTGATTCTCAAAACTTTAAATTTTCCAATAAAAACAATTTCCCCAAAATCCCGTTTTTATCTGTTGAGAATCGAGTTCCCTTCCAGTTCCATATTCGTCATACCAGCAGCAGTGCCTCTGGCATCCTGGTTTGCCACTAGGATTTTCTGACACCCGGGCTGGCAGGCCAGGCTAATTCTTATTTGCTGTCCGCCTGATAGGTTGGCTGCCAGTAAGCATCTTCCATTGGTGGCCACTGGCCTGGTTCCCGCCAGTTCCCCATAGGGAGGAGGCATGTAAGCTGGCAGCACTAGCCACTTAAGGCGTGATCACCGCACCTCTTGGGGATCTCCTGTCCCATCTTAACCCTACTCTAGCTGATGATCACTAACAAATAAGAAATATGGGTGAAAAAGGGATGTTTGTTTGGATGGGATGAAAAAACTATCTATACTTAGGCCACTGCGCCTCTGAAACACTAAGCCATCCTGGCTGAAAATCTATCTGATTTTAGATTTCATCTATTCATACATCATTGCAAATTCCTCTTGATCCGCTCATATGAGCACCATATATTAAAATAGTATAATCTATCCTCAGCATCAGTTGCGGTCAATAATATATAAATCCATAATTAAATAGAAGTTTGAGCATTCTCAGCATGAGTTGCCGGTGCTCCAAATTAGTTGGTGGAACCATAGTTGAACAGATGGTAATAGATTCATTAAATTTCCACCAGAAACTCCCACAACGATTCTCAAATTGGTATTTCTTTAGCAAATGCTTATTCAGACAAACCTAAACTTAAATTTATAATATAACATTAATAGTATCAAACTATGCGTTTAGCTGGAAATCACGCCTGACTAAACAACACCCTAATTCAGATACTATTGCAAGAATCCATCTGGTTAAAATCCTGACATTGCTGTCAACTTAACAAGACGGCATCCTTTGCATGACACACCATGATGTAGGTCCAAGACCCCCAGCGCCCCCCCCAAAGGATCGCCAGTCTTAACCAGTGGCTTTCGCCACTCCATAACTAGTACTCCAACTACTTGAGCAGCCCACCAGCAAAGACCCCTGTAATGAGCACCACTGTCAGATAATTGACCATGTGCTCCACTAGTATGCCAGGCCAACCAGTATGAAGACTGCTTGACATTTGCTGTTTCACCTTCATTGACGTACCACCACAACAAGTCAACGTCCAACCTACCAACAAACTACCAACGACTTCGCCTTAGCCCAAGATATCCTCAGCTGTGCCCCAGCGAGTCCTGCCCCCATTCTGGGCGGCTCAGGCACTCCCACGCTGCCCCACCCTCGCGACCCTTCACCAACCCATCTTGGCATGCTCTGGAAAGTCCATCCCCCATCTTGGGTGGTTATGGAACTCCCACTCTGCACCCTGCAAGGTTGGCGGCCAGTCATCATCTGCCATTGGTGGCCAGCTGGACAGGTCCCACCAGTACTCATAGGGAGGAGGCATGGGAGCTGGCAGCACTGGCCACTCAAGGCGTGATCACCCGCACCTATTGAGGATCTCCTGTCCCATCTTAACCCTACTATAGCTGACGAATTATTAATAAATAAGAAAAGATGGGCGAATAAGTGATCCTTATTTGGAGTGAATGAATTACTATTTACACTTATGCTACTGTGCCTCTGAAACCTCTCGGCCATCCAGGCCAGAACTCTATCTGATTGTCTAATTCATTAACTCATACATCATAGCAATTCCCTCATGATCTGCTCATCTGATCACCAATTAAAAATTAGGTCAATCCATACTCAGCATTAGTTGCCAGTATATCATTATAAATTCATATTTAAATATACTTTATCATCCTCAGCATAAGCCGCCTGTGCTCTAAATTAGTTGGCAGAAATATATTGAACAGATTGTAATTTAAATTATTGGATTTTCACCTGAAACTCCCACAACAATTCTCAGATTGGCATTTTTGGAGAAAATGTAGATTCCGCCAAACTCAAACTCAAATTAATATATTACATTAATAGTCACAAACTGGGCAATTAGCCAGTAATCACGCCCAACTAACCAACACCCCTTATTCTGATACTATTGGAAGGATCCATCTAGTTAAAATCCTGCAAGCATTAAAATAAACAATATTCATGATTCCTAATCCCTCCCCCTCAATCATATGGTTAACAGGTGATTTTAAGATCCTAGCTATTTTCAAAGATAATTTTCATGAACTCTTTTAACCAAAACTAGAGTGGCAGAATGAAGGAGTGGCTTACGGCGATTTTTACTAGGAGAGGGATCATCCAGTTCCACGTGATGCCTTTTAGCTTGAAAAGGCTCAGCCACATTCCAGATGATGATCAATGATTTTTTGGCGACCTTCAGCTCACCTGTGTGGTGTCATTATCAATAATATCCTCATTCATTACCACACACTTGAGCAGCATGAGAAGACCTGAAGACGGTTCTGGATGCGTTGCACAAGACAGACTTCTATGTAAGCCCTCAAAGTGCGAGTTTTTCAAGGTGGAGGTTGCTTTCTTAGGTAACTTAGCCTGGCGGAAGGTTATGTTACTTCTCCCAGAAAGCTCAATGCAATCCTCATGTTGCCCACTCCTAAAACCCAGAAGCAGCATTTGAGTTTCTTAGTACAATAAATTTTTAAAGAATTTCACCCTACTCTCTCACAGATGGGTAATGCTGCATCCCTTAATGGAAAGAATGTTTCATAAATGGACGGAGGAGTTCCAACTGACGTTTGACACCACTAAGGAGTTGTTTGTGACACCTGCCATTCTCAAACATGTTGACAACATTAAGCCTTTTAACTTAGCATTTTACGTCTCACCAGCTGCTATGGGGCAAGGATTCTTCAAGTGCATGACAGGTTGAAACATCCAGTCACTTATTTTCTACACAAGTTCTCTTTTTCTGTTTAGTAAAGAGCCATTTTTTGATAACAAATAGGTTGTGTGGTGTGGTCGATTTCCAAATGGTTGAAACTATTGCTTGGCTCGCCTCACGAGATGATTGTTTGGATAAATCATCAGGTCCTGATGTAGTACAGAAAATCCAGATGTTGGTACATTAGCATGCCTGGATGTACTGCGACTTTTGTATATTTAATTTTATGTTTAGTTCATAAAGGGTTTATTATATTCTCCCCAACTTTCTGAGTTGCACCCTTTATCATGAATATGATGGAGAAGGAAATGCAAGAGTTATATATGTTGATCCCTTCCTCCCTGATTCTCACCATTGAACCTACCAAAATTCTAGGAATGCTGAGCGGCGGATGTGCCATTGATATCTCAGGTGCTGGCATATCAGACTTCCTACTTGGAAGAGTAAGCTGTTCACCCAGTTGGGTCTATTGGGCCACAAGCGGACTCATTATTTGGTGATTGAGGGGCTGATAATGTTTTGTACTAGGGCTTAAGTGCTTCCCTACTCTGGGATGAAGTAATTACCGCTCACCATGATCCTGCGCGGTTTAGTACCTGGGCCATAAAAAGATTGCTGGATTTGATAAAGCAGACGTTAAACTGACTATGGATCTCAAAGGACCTACAGTGTGGATCACCAATTGCGTGCTGTTCGCGCACTAAATTTATTAAATCAGGGCTAAATGGTCTCCTACATCCCCTGCAGCATGCACAAGGTCTGTGGACATCAGTATCTGTTGACATCATTGTTGAGCTTCCCCATTCCTTTGGGTTCAACATTATTATGTTGGTTGTGAACCACTTTAGGAATTTCTATTATTCATCTTCGTGTATGTCATCCGTTAGCTCTGAGGAGATGGCCCAGCTTTTTGTTTGCCATGTGTTCTCAATCTTTAGCGTAATCAGGAGGTGGTAAGAAACTGGGGGCCTCAGTTTACTGCTCGTTTTTGGTCTTTCATTTTGTTATCTTAAAAATACATCCATTGCAATCCACGGCATACCATCCCTAGTCTGATGGTCAGATGAATGAGTCGACCAGATCCATGAACATTACCTCAGCTGTTGTGACTCCTCTGCACTGGATACATGGGCCGTTGATCTTCCCATGGCGCACTTTGCGTACAACGCCACCCATTCATTGATGAGGTTATCCCCCCTAAGAGACTTCCTGGGGTATAACCTCTCATTCCTTATTGAGCCCTGTCTTTCATTCCAAAGTACTTGCTGCCTTAGAGCTGCTACAGCATATTCAAAATACTCAATCTCTGGTTTGGGAGTACTTGAATAAGTCATTAAGCGATTTCAAGCATTGTGTGGATCACAAGCGCCTCCCCACCCAGGACATTAGGTGGTTTATTTAGTTATGCTCAATATGTGCCACCTGCATTTTAAGTTCCTTTTTAGAAGTTCGCAAGCAAGCGTTCTAGTCTGCGCATGGTGGGGGAGGGTATGGGCGATGAGACCTTCTGGTTCGCCCTCTATAATCATTAAAAGCAAACCCAGTCTTCCAAGCTTCCCAGCTGTCTCCTTTCAAGGGGAAGGGACCCTATATCCCTGATTCAATAATGATTAAGGGTTTAAAGCAGTAGAGGTTGATGTCATTATGCATTGCAGAAATCTTGTCACTCAGTGCAATACTTAGTTGCCTAAAAGGGATTTTCTTACTATGAGAACAGCTAGGTCAGTACTCACAATTGTGCAAACTGGTACAAGTTGGAAGAGGCCTTCCACATCGCACACCTGGACGCTCCACATCCTCCCCAGAAAGTTATCTCCATCTTGGCTTTAAAGCTTCCCAAAGCGCACAAGATTTGCGCTAGCATCATGTTCCCAGTTATAGTGCTCCCCTCAGTTCATAAAAAGAAAGGGTAATGTAAGCTGTTATAAAATTGGAGATATCTAAGATTTACGCCGCCAAAATTGCACAAGGTCAACCCATTGAGCAAATAGTAACAACGATATGACAATCGTTGCCCTTAGAATATAAATTAAACTTATAGGTAATATGGAGCACTAGCTCCCGCTACTTCTTTATTTAATTTACTTAATTTTTGCGGCTTCTTCTAGTTCCTCTGACTTCTACTTACCTAACAACAACAACTCTTTATCATCTTATCTTGCCTATATATAGTAGCAACTTCAGATGCTACAACTTGCATGGCTCAGTAATTTAATTTGCCATATCTTATTGGCTCCGTCAATACTTCATTCATTAATTTCATAATCGCCTAATCCAAGGCGATTTCCCAATAACCCAATATCGCCTCAATTTGCAGCTTCAATTACCATTACCAGTTCGATTCTGGAAGATTTCTATTCATTTTGCCATGATGACTGGGGCTATTGTCCAGTCATATCAGAATTGCGACATTACCCCCCTTTGACTGGACAATAAGGCTCCCATTGCCTATACCCATGGAGGAACATGGCATGCACTCAGTTGAGGATCTGACCACTAGCGGGGTCCTTGATAGTATAAGCGTCCACACCTGTCTTTTCAATAATTTAGAATGGCCCAATCCAGATGCTGGCTAACTTGTGTTTCTGGCCAAACCCATGTTGGTCATGGAAGAGAATCATACCACCATCCTTGAACTGCGCCAACCCGCTATGATGTACTTGATCAGCAGCCTGAGTCCTAATCTTTTTTGCTAAACTGAAGGAATATGCTTCAGTCTGCAATTTGATCAGAATGTTTGCAAGGCTATTCAAATTATGGTGGGGTTCCATTCCACTAGTGTCTTCTACACACGAATAAAGTAACGCCAGAAGAGCTGGGTGTCAGCCATAAAGCAGTTGGAATGGGCTTTTCCCTGTGGCGAAATGGTAACTGATATTACAGGTGAACACAGCAGTGGAAAGAAGGGAGGTCCAATCAGATGGTCAATCCATTACTAATTTGTGTATGATATTCACCAGAGTCCCATTCACTCGTTCAACCATTCCATTAGATTTAAGGTAGTATAGGGTCATTAGAACTCCGCGGATTCCCATGAGCTCATTCATTTTGAAGAGTATGTGTTAGGTGAAGTTAGTTCCATTGTCAGTGAGAATAAACTGAGGGCATCCATGTTGCTGAATAATGCACTCCATTACAAACTTGGCCACTGTAACTGCCCCTAAATCTCATATTGCCCTTGATTTGACCCATCAGGTCAAATGGTC